>JAMKCF010000105.1:0-185642 GCA_023634235.1 Pisaster brevispinus
CTCTCTCTTCTCTCTCTCTCTCTCTCTCTTCATACCGGCAGGATGTCCATTGTTAAGCACTCAATAAATACAGGTGAGGCCCGCCCCGTAAAACACAAAGGCCACGCAGGCACCCCATTTCCCAACAAGAAGAAATATCTAAGCAAGTACAGGACTTGGTGGCAAGAAACCACATCGAGCCCTCTGATAGTCCTTGGGCCTTCCAATGTTGTACTAGTCAGGAAAAAAGGATGGGACCCAAAGATTTTGTGTGGATTACCGGCAGCTCAATGCAATAACAATCAAAGATGCACACCCAGTGCCCCGAATAGATTGACACTTTAGACTTCGTTACGCCGGAGCGCAATGGTTCTCAACCCTGGACCTCGCCTCTGGATATTGGCAGATTGCGTTGGACGAGGATGCCCAGAAAAAGTCGGCATTCGTTGTGAGGGATGGGTTGTATAGCTGGAGGTCATGCCTTTCGGACTACGTAATGCACCAGCGACCTTTGAAAGGTTGATGAAGCGAGTCCTTGCTGGACTACAGTGGGATACATTACTGGTGTATCTGGATGATGTCATGGTCTATGGGAAGAGTGTAGACGAGGAATTGGGTAACATGAGGGCTGTACTGGAACGGTTCCGTACGGATGGGCTAAAGTTGAAACCACAGAAGTGCTACCTCTTTCAAGAGGAAGTTGGGGCATGTAGTATCCAAGGAGGGGGTTAAGACTGACCCTAGCAAGGTGGAGGCAGTCAAGGAATGGTCTACTCCATCTTGCGTAAAGGAGGTGAGGAGCTTCCTGGGCTTAGCGTCGTATTACCGACGGTTCATAAGGGGGTTTGCTGACATAGCAAAGCCGTTGCACAGGCTGACGGAGAAATCCCGTCAGTTCCTGTGGGATGGCAAACATAATGTGAAGCTGCTTTTATGGAATTAAAAGACAGGCTTTAGGATGCGCCAGTGTTGGCCTACCCGAGGCCAAGGGAGTAGTACATTCTGGATACGGATGCCAGCGATGTTGGCATTGGGGCAGTACTCTCCCAGGTACAAGATGGCGTGGAGAGACCAGTGGCATATGCAAGTAGGGCTTTGAGGAAGCCAGAACGCAACTATTGCGTAACGAGGAGAGAATTGCTGGCAGTGGTGGTATATCTGAAACACTTCCGACCATACATTTATGGTCAGAAGGTCACGGTCAGAACAGACCATGCATCACTTCGGTGGATCCTCAACCTGAAGGACCCAGATGGCCAGTTAGCTCATTGGTTGGAAGTCATAACAGAGTATGATTTCCAGGTTGTTCACAGACCTGGGGTGAGGCATTCTAATGCAGATGGGTTGTCCCACAAGCCGTGTAGACAGTGTAGTCGAGGGGAAGGCAAGAGAGAAGGAAACAAAGGGTCTGCTGAGCAGAGGGTGCTGGGGGTGGCCAGGAATTAGACTGGGGGGACGCACTCGAGGAGCGTCCCACAGTTAGGGTAGCCACCAGGGAACCCTGGTGTAGGAATCAAATGATTCGGGAGGCACAGGAAAAGGACGAGACGATGGGGTGGTTGTTGGAGGCAACGGGGAGAGGAGGAACGTCCGTCCTGGGACGCAGTAACTCCTGCGACAACAACTGCAAAGACCTATTGGCTGTCCTGGGATAGGATCGCGTTGCGCGATGGGGTTCTGTGCCGACGATGGGAGTCGGACACAGGTAGCGAGGTTAGGTGGCAGGTAATATTACCAAGAGATTTGCGCGCGGCTGTGTTAGACGAGCTGCATGGGGGAAAAACTGGGGGCCACCTAGGGCACAGGAAGACAGTTGGGAAAGTGAGGCAGCGTTACTACTAAGCAGGAATGGACGCTGAAGTGCGTTCATGGGTTAGGAAGTGCAGTGTATGTGCACAGAAGAAACCACACCCAGGAAACCGCGGGCCGCACTGCAGCAGCGATTGGTCAGTGAACCAATGGCTAGGGTGGCGCTTGATCTTGTAGGGCCATTGCCAGAGACCACGGAGGGTAATAAGTGGATTCTGGTGGTGGGTGATTACTTCACCAAGTGGGTAGAGGCGTATCCACTGCCGGATGCCTCGGCAGTGACAGTCGCTGAGAAGGTGGTAGAGGAGTATTTTTGTCGTTTTGGAATGCCATCAGAACTACATTCAGATCAAGGTAGAAACTTTGAATCTTTGTTGTTTGCGGAAGTATGCAAAATTCTTGGAATAAAGAAAACACGCACAACCCCATACAACCCAAAGTCTGACGGTTTCATTGAGAGATTCAATCGAACACTCCTTACCATGGTCTCAGTAATGATAGATCCCAACAAGAAACAGAGATTGGGACAGACAACTGCCGTATGCAATGTTTGCATATAGGTGTAGCCCACAGGAGTCTACGGGAGAGACACCTAACATGTTAATGCTCGAGAGGGAAGTTTCGGTCCCGATGGATCTTACAATGGAGACACCCCCAGTGGAGGAAGGGGAAATCTCACAAGATAAGGGCCTTGTCACACGAGGCAACTTTTCCAGGCAACTTGGAGGCAACCAAGTGCAGTGCATGCTACAGGACCTTTTTGGTAGCACATGAGTCATTTTTCAAACAATGTCTTATGATCCCCTCAAAAAAATATATATGAACATTGAAATGTGAATGCCTTTTCTTCATGGAGATTGCCTGGAACTGGTTGCCTGTAAATTGCCTCGTGATATGGCCCTTACGCTGCCACACTTAGGCAACGTATGCAGGAGGCTCATGGG
This sequence comes from Pisaster brevispinus, assembly GCA_023634235.1. Lineage (NCBI taxonomy): Eukaryota > Metazoa > Echinodermata > Asteroidea > Forcipulatida > Asteriidae > Pisaster > Pisaster brevispinus. The sequence goes on from JAMKCF010000105.1 coordinate 2,733, forward strand.
AGGGCGCAAATGCACCTGCGGAAGAGTGCAAGGCGTCAAAAGCGCAACTATGACCTAGGCGTAGTGGGGAAGAAGCTAAGAACAGGGCAGTTTGTATGGTTGTTCAACCCTGCACGGAAAAGGGGCTAGCACCGAAACTCCAGTGCAGATGGGAGGGTCCATATTTGATAGTGGGGCAGCTATCAGATGTTACATTCCGCATCCAGCTGCACCCTCGTAGCAGGGCTAAGGTCGTACACTACGACCGATTAAAGTGCTACGAGGGAGAACCCAGGGTAGGATGGCAGTACGAAATCCCATCAAAGCAAGGCGGGCCGGAGCTGGTACCAGGAATGGAACCAGAAGTAGGTCCCGCAGAGGATTCCCCAGCAGGAACAGAAGTAGCGACGGGCACACCTGAGGGGGAAGGAAACCCGAAAGGACAACGGGGCGGATGAGGTTGTCCTACAGGGCAAAAGCCTTCAAGAGGAGGCTCACAGGGAGGTCCTGGCTGAGGACCCAGTGTGTAGTGAGGCAGCTAGGGATGGAGAAGCGGAGGCAGCCACGACCCCACGAGGCCGCCGTAACCCACTTCGGGATAGACGTAAACCTGTACGTTTTAGGGAATAAGCCTTGGTGCAGGAGGCAGAGCGAGGAGTGGCCAGTTTTCATTGGTTACCGGAATTATTCTTGCATTACAGGATCATGGAAGATGTCGACGAGCCACATGGGCGGGTCAGGTGTTGGCACTGTACAAAAGTGCTTAGTAGTAAAAGGAACCTGGTCCGTCACCTACAGGGGGCACATCAACCGCGGGGTCTGGCATCCATGGCACTGCCAGAGATGTGAGTTTAGGAGCACCAGGAGGGATAACTTCAGGCGCCATTATCGGAAGCGTCATCCGGAGTGGCTGGTTGACCTCAAGTTTGTCGTAAGGGAGCCCAAAGACCCGGAGGAGCGGGCAAGGCAACAAGGAGCCGTTTATAATCTGGCCGCTGAACATGGTGAAAGGGCATCCTTTGCTGCACCGGAGGTGCAGGAGAGTAACGAGCAAGGGCAGCCATGGGCCCCATCGGGGGAGGGAGGATCTGCAGAAACGCAGCCGAAGCACGACGGGGAGGGCATGACCCAAAGCCCAAAGGTTCGGCGGGGAGGGAAGCCGCCCTACCTAAGCGACGCAAGGAGCCAGATAGTCTCGGAGGAGGACACTCTCAGCCTGCACGGTGGGGAGATGGACGAAGATGACATCATGGACGTTTGGGACGGAGAGGAACAGCCGGTACCATCGGCAACCAAGTACCCTAAAACTATTGAACTCTGGTCATTAGACAGAACCCTGATGGGCACGGTTACACGGGTGACTGAAGAGGAAGTTATTCTATCCTATGAGGGGGACACAGTGGCTCATGAGGAGCGGATAAGTAGGGTTTATGACGTAGTCTCCCACGCTTAATTTGAGAACGGGACGATAAAGCCGATCTAGTCTTACGGAGGGTTCAGAGTGAGGGGGGAACAGCTCGCCAGGTATTTCCGCGAATAATCCTGTTGTCGGTTGTATGACCCGGGATGGATCAAATCTGGGGGGGGGGGGTGCTGTGTAACGGAAATGGTGCTGGCGAACTGTTCAACCCAAGGGGGATGGTGCTGGGAAACTGTTGAACCCATGGGGGATGTTATGGTACCAATGACCACTAGACCATATCGCTACGAGGCTCCATGCCTGCCCAGACCACCAGACCATATCGCTACGAGGCTCCATGCCTGCCCATATTATGGGCAGGCATGGAGCCTCGGTGCGACATGGTCTGGTGGTCATTGGTAATTTTGGTAAGATAGCGGGTTAAGTTGGGGTGGAATAAGTGTAAACTTGGGGGGATAACAAATACATGGAATGGTAAGGGAGAAATAAAAGTGGGGGTGATGACAGGCGGAACTGATGTTGAGATAAAGTGAAAACATAAATGAAGGGAGGAAACCCTTTGTAAGCTGGCAAGTTTGTTGTGGAATAGGGGTTAAAGGAATTAGAAAAATTATAGCCAAATTAACAAATGGGTCTGCTTAAAAACCCGGGGGCTAGGGTAAAAGGTTAGGCGTCGTTTTTCAGTCAGTTTGGAGTGAGTGCAGTGCAGTTCACGTCCAGTCGATACGGGAGTCAGTTTGCAGTATAAGTGGATATCGGAGTAGTGTTTTAGTTTACTGTACATATTGGAGTTGAGGGGAGTTGTTTGGAGGAGAGACTACAACGCCACGTCAGCCTAGCCTATACCCAAGTTACTGTAAGTAGACTCATCATGAGATCATATAGTTTGTAAGCTCTGTAATTGAATCGAGAAGTAAATAGCCAAAACGATTCTGAGGAAAATCAGTCTTTGTCGTGTTCTCCCTCTGTGTAAATGGGTGGTAAACTTCCACCAAACGAATTCACGCCTTGACCTCTGTCGTGAGGGGAATAATTCGTCACCGACACCACGAACTGACACACACGTAGATACCAGTAAAAAGTAGCAATCTGAGAAAACAGCGTTTGAAGTTGAACGTTTTTTAAAATGAAGTTTTCCAGCAAAAATCCCAGGTATTTTTAACTAGTTGTCTTACAGTGGGAACTTGATGCTTTGAACTTCATATAAACAGTGCTTTTTACTGCTTTTTGTCCTAAATTAATCAGCAATAAAGTAAGAAAGGTTTGTGTCAGTTCGTGGCGACGAAAATTTACGCAACCAGGCATTTTCCGTCGCCACGAACTGACACCATCCAATGTATTATACCGGTTGTGTCAGTTCGTGAAAATGTAGGTCAGCGCGCGCGCTACACACCAAGGGTTTGTGTCAGTTCGTGGAAACGGTTTTTTCACTTTTGAGGTTTGTACGCGCCGTGTGTTGCAATGGTAAATTGAACCTCTGTGTCAGTTCGTGGTGGCGAAAATTTCCAGTTCTGGTGCAAAGTTGCTTAGCCTCATCATCGTAATTAAAAAAGTCAAGCTCCTGAAGCGTTGAAACTTCATGAAATTGTAGGCCTCGGTTAACATGGTCTAAACATGCACAAAACTGAAAACTAAAAAAAAAAAAATGGTTTTGTACACAGTGTGTCAGTTCGTGGTGTTGGTGACGAATTGGGACGGGAGGAAGTAGGAAAACCGCCACATGTGAGGAACCAGACATTACCATTTTGCCAAGCGTTTCCTTACGCAGCAGCTGACTGGTTACATAGGCAAGATAGTAGTGTGTTTGGTTTACAGTTTGACAATCACGTGGCTCTCATTTTACAAGCGAGCCGTGGCGGACAGTTTCTATTCTGAACGGTTTCGCTGACAAAGGCGAATCCTTTAAGTGTTCTTGACTGTTTCGAGTGTCCTTAGAAATAACCAATACAGCAAAGGAGACCCTAATTTCTGCACACAGATGCTAATGTTTTTGGTCTCATATTTCTTTATTTTGAACACAAAAAATGATGTCAACATTTTTAAAGGTACAAGGAAGCATTATTGCTCCGTTATGTGATGTTTTTGTTTTGTTACGGTGGTCAATATTCTCGAAATGAATTTTTTAAAACGTGTCCTCCAAGCTCATTTTTTGTGCCAAACTGTGAAGCAGCAAATAAAAGGAAGCACCTTTCTGACCCCTGCGCACTGACTCTGTATACGAAACAGTCAAGCTGCTGCAAGATCCTGACGGAAACAGGTATGTGTTCGTTATTCTGTATGTTGCTCAGTACATATAGAGCTCAGTACAAGTGATTTTGTAATTTCTCTTACTTCTTTAACCTACTCTATAATTTTTTATGTGTAGTATTTTTATGCAGAACGGGCTGCCATTTTGAGAGCAAATTATTGCAGCAATAATGTTTATAACAATAATACACAAAAAAAAGTTGCCATTTTAAATTTAGGAGACTTCCAAATTTGACACTTTCGACAATTTTGTTTGACTTATGTTAGACCCCTTGAAAATATTTATGAAGCACGAATATAGCAGGTATTTGCAATATCTGACCACCAGGTTAGAAATGGCACACCTAAAAGTCTGGGTCACTAAAAAAAAATGATTGTACAGGGCTTTTAGAGATCCTTCAAATATACCATCAAAAATAGAATGCCTGATGACCTCTTACTTCACACATTACTGTCCAATATCATTACGCGAAATGGTCACCATTAATTTCACATATGGCCGTCAATTTAAAAATAGGTGTCCTTAAATAAAGCATAGAGAACGGATTAAAGTCTGACTCTTTCGAAAACGCTTCTTTTGAACTGTTGGACTCTTCATCCAAACCTATTAAGAGACACCAAAATGAAGATTTGAGAACTCTTACCTCCTGAGCTATATGTCTTATTACGCTAAATGTTGGGAATTTTTAAACAAATGGATATGCCATTTTTAAAAATAGAAAACCTAAAAGTTTCATACTTTCGAAGACGGTTTTTGAGCTCTTAGACCCTGCAAAAAATACATGGACAATTTTTGGTACATGGGTCGGGATCCAGTCAATACTTGTGTGACGGGTGCAATGCGAACCCCCATACCTTTATGTTATTTTCCAGTTACGTAATCACTCATTTCTTTGAATTGCTTGGTTAGCGCCCTCTTTTGACAAATATACTATTTTCGCGCGCTTCCGTCAGCCTCATACTGAATTTCAACGAAGACCTCACCACACGTTCACGTCTTCGTCTCTTACAGGTAATACTCTTTTGGTTTATTTCCATTTGTTTTCTCATCTAAAATCATCATTTAAGTTCAGTATTGTAAAATGATGCTTATCTTCAATCGCTATTGATGCTATTTTATCCATTTCGAGATTATTGACATTATAGAGTTTGTTAGTAAATAATCGGTTGCCGAACTAAAGATATGTTCCGATTACTACGTTTTCTATAGACGAGTTCATTAATTTATATCTTGAACTACCCTCCTAGATTATTTGACAAGAAGTTATTTATAAGTATTTGTTCTTTAGAAACATCGCCCGACTAGGAGCATCGGTTAAGTTTTATTTGCATTTTAGCTGTTGTCTAATGATAATCCAAGATGGCGAATGCCGTTATGCATTTCATGATTTTGAGACAAAGCTACGTTTAACCATTTCCGATTTTCATGTACGTAATGTTTGTTTATAAATATTGTTCTTTGGTAATTTGTTATAAGTTAATTAAAATACTGAATTTCAACGAAGACCTCACCACACGTTCATGTCTTCGTCTCTTACAGAAATAAAAGGTCACTTCAGTGTATTGTAAAGAGAACAAACTGCCGTAGCCTCTGTCCTTTAAACGACTCAAGATTATGAGAGGGTCACACTTGTATTTCACTTTTAGTTTAAAGAACCATTATTGGCGGACCCCCCTCTCTTTTTTTTTGAGAATCAAAACTCTTTAGAACAATTTGTAAAATGAGTTTTTTCGTTAACAATCCGACCCACCTTTAAACAAGGCAGTTCCAGTTCATTATATGTTAAGTCACCCTTGAAGTTGCAGTCTGAACGTCCGAAGTACACCGGCCCTGATGCAACAACACCCTTTTCCGACCAGGTCAATGAGTATAGCCTGAAATGATTGAGGATTGCAAGGCTGTCCACTGAACCCGTCCACACACGTCACATACCCACCCATGCTGGAATTTGTGTTGTTAGGTGTTTGTGCAATATGTACACAAACACCTCGTTAGGTGTTCGGCGTTTTTCTCCATCTTCTTAGGTGTTCCTGCTACATGCGCGCAAACACCTCTTTGTTTTTGTTCCGTTCTTAGGTGTTCGTGCAATACGTGCACGAACATCTCTTGGTATTGTTCTGGGTTTTTTCCTTCTCCATCTTCTTCTTCCGAGGAACTCTTTTCTACAGCCATAACTCAAGATTGAAACTGAGTTGAATCTTGCAACTCATCGATCAATTGAACCTGAATATGAAGAGGATACAGTTTTGATGACGTCATAACACGTCATTGGGTGTCGAATTACTAGGTTTTCAAAGTTGAAAACTGACCATTTGCTATTCGCTGTATTTCATTGAATTTGAAAGCTATGATGTTCATAGTTGGGCTGCTGGTAGATCAAGACTGGGGCCACATTTGAAAAGTTAATCAAAAAATCGTATGACCTTTACTTCCGGTCTTAACGGAAAGTCAAAGTCTGCCTTTGTGTTTTTTGTTTTAAAAAAATCAAATTTTGATCATAACTCATAATTGAAATTGATTTGAACATTGAAACTCATAAGACAATTAAACCTTATCATCAATAAGCCACAAATATGATGATGTCATGATGACGTCACCAGATATTGAATTACATTAAATCAAAGTTAAATAATTTAAAAATATCATAACTCAAGAACCACACGTTGGATTTTTGCAATCTACACATCATCGGATTGTCGTTGAAAGGTTAACAAACGCTACACACAACATGACCCCGTTTGACCTTGACTTCCGGTTCAAAGCAAAAACTGTTGTCAAAGTATCACCTGTGATTCACCAGAAGAAGTATCACCTGTTCATAATGATATAGAGTTCAACTCTAACTGTAAAAGCAAAAACTTTTGTCAGCTCGTTTCAAAATGATATAAGAAGTATCACCTGTGATTCACCAGAAGAAGTATCACCTGTTGATAATGATACAGAGTTCAACTCTAACTGTAAAAGTAGCAAATAGCAAATTGATTCCTTATATGCTCATTTGTTAGCCACTAAACAACAGCTAAAACACAGGCTAGAAAAAGCTTGAATATTCGCCACAAGCCTACTGTTGACAGAAGTAATCGTGTTTCCTGACTTAAAGTTAGAGATTATCAATATTGAGTAAATCAAAGTTTTTAATACATTAACATTTTCTGCAGCTTTATGGGACAAGATCATTGTTATAACCTCTTCAATTTCGAGGAAAACAAATCTATTTATAAGCACCGTCTTCTCTCTTCTGTATTCTTTGCGTAATATTTTAGTTTGAAAATCAAGGTTATTAGCTAATTGTTACTACTTTTGTTCTAAAATAATCCAATTTGTGATAAAATGAAGTTTTCTTTGTAGCACAGTACTTGTTTTTCCCCCCAGTTTTTACTTGATAGTCAGAGTATGTTGTTTCCATTCTAAAAGAACAGTCATCTGAGTACTCCAGTTTTCAGATAACATAACTAACCTTTACAAATTTCACTGCTTCAGGGTTTATAAAGGTAGGTTTGGGGGTGTTTTTTGTTGTTGTATTCTTGACAGTTCCAATGCAAGGCACATTGTTTACGGATATTAAAGTTTAAAAAAATAATCATAATAACAAGTTTGATGTTTTATGCACTGGTCAGTTTTGTTGACGAAAACAATCATAATGTGTTAGCTTTCAGTATAATAAATGCTTATTCAATCAAGTGTAGCTATTAAAATAAAAAACAAAATTTAACAGATCATTTGGGCTGTAGTTATAGTTATTACAAGTTATCATGTATTTTATCCTAGAACTTACCTAGCGCTACACAGTATGACCTCATTTGACCTAACTTTTGGTTCAAACCGGAAGTTGAAGATTTATATTGGAACAAATCGGGTCGATAAAATAAAATATAATTAAATCATAATTTGATGACATCGACCACGAACACCTCGTTTTTGTAATAAAAACTTAAAGTCTAGTTGTAATTAAATTAATAATTGATTAGTTTCAACGTTATGCTCACTGATTATAAAGAAATACCGGTAGACCTACGTAAACCGGTACCAATACTTCAGAGAAACATAGCCAGGATCTGAAATACTGTCACAGAAGTGTAAAAATCAAAAACAAATCGCAATTGATCTCATTTTAATTACTTATTATGCTTACTCCAATCGAGAGTGCACTTGAGCTCAAAATTAACGTGCACAGAACACCAGTTTAAACGCAGCTATACCGGCGAAACCGAAATAACGAGCTTTTCAACCGTACGCCTACCGAACCCGATTTGGGGCACTAAACATACTGTACAGCTCGCGGTCGCCGACGTGAAATCACCAGATTAGGAGGCTTTATATTAAATTAACGTTCAAAATAACACTTAATGATGAACCAAATGCTTTATTGCATTATAAAGGCAGTTAAGTGTTAGTTTTCCCCATGGAGAAGAAGGGAAAGAAAACTGTTACCTATATAAGGTTGCTGTTGTGCCACAGGAAAAGTACCACAGGAACTCTTTTACTGTAAGACTTACCAGAGCAATATCACCACTGGAATCCAGGTTGGTGTGGTTTTTGCCAGGGGAATTGTATCCACAGAAAATTACCACGGAAAATTATTGTGTTTTGTCGAGAAGTTTTTACCATAGGAAATCTCTGGGGTAAGCATTCCTGTGGTGCAATGCTTGTGGTAATGGTCCATTAGCATAATTTTGTTTTACTTATTACACACCACTGAAAACAAAGATTAAATTTGGCCAATAACCAGTTTAGTAGGGCCTACCCGTGTTTGTTCTAAATCCATTGAAAACAATCTCTCCAGATATGTCTTAACTGATTTTTTGAAATAACACAAATTTTAAGAAATGTCTGGGTCTTCACCCTGAAAGCTTATTGATATCAAGTTACACTATACTCATCTGCAGGGTAGCTGTGGTCAAAAGTTAAAAGGAAAACGAGCTGTTTGCACTGATCCAAAAACAATTCTTTACATCTTCTTGAAGTTATTATTTCTTCTGTAGGTCTGTAGATATCAATCGTTAACCACTTCATCCCTTTACACTGCCCGAAACCAATCATAACTCATAAACAGGTTTGTTTTACTTTGTGTTTAGACTGGTAGACTAAGTAAAGCTCGATATTGTGGAACCGTGAGTTGGAGAGGAGGTCTATCGTTACCATGGCAACACGGATCACAAAGAACCTGGTAAATGTCAAACTTATAAAGTTTACCCTCATAATTCCCTATCTATCATTTGTGATTAGAATTTGTTCAAAAATCATCTAACATGAATGTAAGCATAAACTTTGTGGCCCAACTGTCATTTTAAAAGATTGATCAAAAGTAAACGAAAAAATGAACAAAATATTCTTACGTTCTGCTTCTAGGATCAAGGCAAAAAACATGCAGAGACTTTTATAAGAAAGTTACCTTCACACTAACATTTGTTCTTATGCTGTCATTCGTCATTCGTCATAGGTATCTTTATCAAGCAGATGTAACAGACCTCAAAACATAGGAGTGTTCTCCACATCTAGGTCAGCAACGTGCTTCTCTTTATTTAGAGATTTATGGAATCAAATCACTGATGAATCTGTTATAATTATGTCAGTTTTTCAAACCAGTCATTCAGTTGTGGGACCTTGAATATTACATTCTAGAGAAATGTATAAAATGTTAAGTACCTAAGCCCTTCTTTGTAAACACTCCTGCTTGCAAATGTAAAACTTGTAGCATTAAACCTTACATGAATTCTTGTGGAAGTTTAACTCCATCACCACCAGCATGCTCTTCTTTGAGAAATTGCAGGGTTATCAGTTCAAGCTTTAAAAAGCAAACAAAATTTTCCCTTTTTTGAAATAGCTTTAAATGATAGTATCCCATAAATGTTTCTCTTATTGTACTCACATGCAACTTGTCTTTTACTATTTTGATGTACAGCTCGTCCTTCTCACCACCCTCGGACTACCTTCAAACCATCAGTCATGTTCCTACGATGCTTTTCCAGCCAGCCATTCCACAGCTACCCATCCCAACACTGCAAGACACCTGTCAACGTTACCTAGCAACCCAATATGCTTTTCTCAGCCAAGAGGAGTACAAGGAGACGAAAGCCATTGTTGATGAGTTTGAAAAAGGAGAGGGTCATGGTTGGTCTTCATGATATTCATCAAATAGAAAGAAGAAGAAAAAAACCCACTCTGCATACAGTTATTGAAATTTTTGCAAGCCTGGGTTCACATATTATTGTCTTAACATGTGAACTAAACAAACCACAGAGATTTGAAAAGTCTGTGCAAGTGTGAAGCGGCTGACCTACTTTAAAATGCTGTTATTTAACCCAACATTGCTGCTTTGCTATAAAGAATTGTTGTATTAATGGTAAACAAGTATATGTAAAGAACTTTGTTTGCAAACAGAATCAATGAGCATTTGTACTAGTGCTTGATTTGCATACTTTTTGTAAATTATGTTAGCAATGTCAAGTTGAGTTCATGAGGGGTTAAAAATATTTGCCCCAATTCCTTTGTATCAAACCTGATCACTCGTAGCGTTGCAGTTATCGAATCAATGGTGCTTTAAATGCCCCTGAGCATATTAGTTATATCAAAAGCTGGTACTATTTTATTATTTTGTTTCAAATGCATAACATTGGGTAGATAGCCTTTAAACACTAACTCGAACACAGTGTTTTGATTTGGTTTACTTTCAGAGCTAAACAATGAATTGGTTGAGCAGAACAAGAAAACCAGTCACACAAGCTACATGGAAGGTAGGCTTGTCCACAGTAAGCCCTCGTGCGAATATAAAATTGTTGACGTTTTACGTGATATTATAGCGTACGAACAATTGTAAGAATAACTAGACATTCAGTTTTTGTTTACTACAAAAACAAGGTGTTTGTGATCGATGTCATCAAATTATGATTGAAAGATATTTCATTTTATCAACCCGATTTGTGGTTCAGGAGTAAGATTTTGTTCCAATATACATCTTCAACTTCTGGTTTGAACCAGAATTTAGGTCAAATGAGGTCATACTGTGTAGCGCTAGGTAAGTCCTAAGGGCCCTTTGTAATGCTGTGTAGTTAATAAAAATCCAATGTGTGGTTCAGGAGTTATGATTATTTCAAGTATTGAATTTGATCATCCAGTTTGAACTGGAAGTCAAGGTCAAATTGGGTCGCATTCTGTGTGTCATTTCCTAAGTTGATAAATACTTTCCCAATGACGTAAAGATTGTACAAAAAATTTGTGCTTTAGTACCTATGATTTTTAAAACATGAATTTTTAACTTCCGGAACTGGAAGTCAGGGTTGTATGAGGTCACACTGTGTCCCAGCTAACACAATACGTTATTACAACATTGCACAACGTTGTGATAATGTTGCAATTTGGTCGATGGGATGACAGCGTTTTGACTACGTTGCACAAACGGCAGATCTTAACATGATTTTCAACCAATGGTGTACGTTGTGTTTCATGTTGGTAATTTATGCAACGTTACCAAAACGTTTTATATGCAACGTTTTCACATTATTGTATGTTGGCATTATTACAAGGTAGTATTTAAGTTAAGCAACAACGTTGTGGATACGTTGTATTTAAGTCTCGTTTAAACGTAGTAATTATGTTGTGACGAGGACGATACCTGCACGTTGTATTTCGTTTTTATCAAGCGTCATATTTAAATTGTGGCGGGCACGTTGTCTCGACGTTGTATTTTGGTAAAATTAAAACCTAATATTTAAGTTTCGGCTGTACGTTGTCTTGTCATTGTATTTGCCCTATCAAAACGTAATGGCTAAGTTTTAGTGATCACGTTGTCATCACTTTGTAGTTTGGTTTTGTACAAAAAAGTAGTGTTCAAGTATTGACAGCCACGTTATCTCAACCTTTAACCACACACGTATACTTGTGAACATCATGTTGGAGGCCTTTAACAAAAATTATCACAACGTAGTATCTTTCTTTTTACCATCACGTTGTGAAAATGCATTAGTTCAATTACAACGTACAAACTATATCGACAGATTTTTGTGAACAAACACAATCCTGTTCTGTTTTATTTTGCTTTGACTAAACGCCCATACCTTTAAAGTGAGCCTGACTTTGAGATAGAGGACCCGTTACCTTCGACATATTTTGACTTTAAATGTGCCTTAAAACTTTGAATCAAGACCTAAACCTAACCTTCATTCTGATACTGACTCTAAAGCTGATTTTAAACCTTAAATTTGACCTTCATTCTAACTTAGCCATGTGATATAGGATCCTAATTCGTCCCCTCAACCCACCTGGTTCAGGAATTTTTCGAACTTTCTATTTGGACTGGAAAAGGTCCAATGGGGTCACGTTTTTCTTAAAATGTAAAATGTATCATAAGCTACAAGATGGCACGAAAATTATGACTGACTTCATGACATGTGGTGTAGAAAATTGGTGTAAAGATGTAACATTTGCATCGGGATGAAGAATTTAATTTGGTTTTTCCCTTACACCGATGTGTATAAAGCACTGTTTGCTCAGTGCTTTCCCGAGCTCTGTGAAAAACCCAAGGGCAATCACTTGAGTGGGATTCGAACCCATGACCTTTGCTTTGCTAGAGCAGATGTCTTACTACTAGACCACCGAGCTAGCCCGATGTGTATAAAGCACTGTATGCTCAGTGCTTTCCCGAGCTCTGTGAAGAAAAAAAAACAGAAAAAAAGATTCGAACCCGCCTCTATAGCCATCGGGCCAGCTCGGTGGTCTACCGTGTGTTGTTGCACAATGTGGTTCAACAGACACGTGCGCTTTGACGTCAGGTTTTAACCAAATGCAAAGGTTAAAATGATATAACCTCTGTGCAAAAACTTTCGGTAGGATATCTCATCTGTAATCTGATGCAAAATTTACGTTAAAATATTACGTAGTTTTTGAGATATGAATTTTCGAAATTTTCAACTTCAGGTTTGAACCGTCAGTCAGGGTCAACGACCTATACGATGATGTGTATAATGTAAAAATCCAACGTGTGGTTTTTGAGTTATGATTTTTTTTACAAATATGGAACTTTGATTTAATGTAATTCAATAACCGATGACGTTATCATGACATCACCAAGTTTGTGTCGTCTTGATACTGAGGTTCAATTGTCTGATGAGTTTCGACCGTCAATTCAATTTTAATCTTGAGTTATGCTGTAGAAAGTTACAAAACATGACTTTTTGAAGGAACAATTTCGAAGGTAAACTTCGACCTAGGGTAACGACCAGAAGTAAAGGTCATACGGTTAACTTTTCAAATGTTGCCCTAGTTTCAATCTATCAGATGCCAAGCTTTGAACATCATAGCTTATACAGCGAAAAGAAAATGGTAATTTTTCAAAATTTGAAAACTTTATCATTCAACACCCGATGACGTCATCATGGCGTCATCAAGTCTGTGCGTCCTCATATTAAGGTTTAATTGTCTGATGAGTTTCAAGGCTCAAATCAATTACAAAATTGACTTATGACAAAAGGTTTTTTTTACGAAAAAACACAAAGGCAGACTTTGACTTTCCGTTAAGACCGGAAGTAAAGTTAACTTTTCAAATGTTGCCCCCAATCTTGATGTATCAGATGCCCAATTATTATTATTATTATTATTATTATTGGTTTATTAAAAATGCAAACATGGCGGCCAAAAAGCCGAATTGCGGATGCATGTATACAAAGAATAAAAATACTACTATAATTAATATACACAATAAAAACCCATAAAAGTTAAACATACGCATTACACAAGGGAGTAGGTATAAAAAATTACCAAAAAGGCACCACAAAAACCACAAACAAAAAAAGACAAATAAAAAAAAAACCAGCCAATTTTAAAACTGAGCCAGCCAGTGAAAAGTTAAGAAAACAGAACACCACAGATAAAAAACTAACATTTGTGATTAAGCAGACTTGTCAATTTGGGAATACAACTGTTGTTATGTCTGCTGGTTCTACATTTAACAGCAGTAAGCTGTGCAGCATTTCTAAGGCGGTTGTTCCTATTAGGAGGAAGCCATTCCCGGAGACTACTGGAATTTAAAATGGACTTTCCAAACTTTAAGAAGAGGCATTCGAGTCTCTCTGAAATTGGAGGAATATTCAGTTCATTGCAAATGTCAGAATAAGAATGGTCTCTGCAATAAGTATGGGTCAATATGATACGGAAAGCTTTACGTTGCATTCTTTCGAGACACTCCAGCTGTGTTTTAGTTAACCCAGCAATCCAAACTGGTGAGGAGTACTCAAAAGAAGGTCTAACATACTGCACATACACTAGCTTGAGATCTATAATTGGTAAATTGGACCGTTTAAGTAGGCGTAAGAAATACAGTTTTCGCTGAAAAGATTTACACATAGCATCAACCTGAGAGTCCCATTTGAGATTATCCTGTACATGAATACCGAGTAATTTGATGCAGTTAGATTGGGTAATGGGAGTGTCACCAATTTGAAAGGTAGGTGGAACAGGAGGAACCCGTTGGAAATTGGTGATCATGAATTGACATTTAGACGGATTAAGCCTCATGAGATTATCATCGGACCATTGTTTAAGCCTATCAAGCTCACTTTGCATTAAATTTGTTTGTTCAGTATCACTATACATCTGAAATAAAGTCATATCATCAACATACTTGTAATGGTAAACTTGCTGAGACTTTGTGGAAGCATCATTTATCATGGCTAGGAAAGCTACAGGACCAATCTTTGTACCCTGGGGGACTCCAGCGTTAGTGGTTTCCCAATTTGAGTAGGTATTTCTAAACCTGACACACTGTGAACGATTAGTTAGAAAACTACAAATCCAAGGTACAATTGATGGTCTGACTCCCAGTTTAATAAATTTCTCAATGACTAATTGGTGACTTACTCTATCAAATGCTCTGGAAAAATCGGTAGTGACAAGAACACCAGATTGGCGAGGTTTGTCAGTTTCTCTGTAAATGTCATTAAGAATCTTAACCAAACAGTGTGTAGTAGACAAGCCCTTTAAAGACCCAAACTGGTTTGTATCTAATGAAGCTCTAATGTCCTTTGTTATCCAATCAACGACGAAATCTTCAAAGGCTTTGGCGAAGAAGCATGTCAGGGAGATGGGACGCAGTTCTTCAATTCTAGCTGGTCGAGTCTTCGGAACTGGGACAACGTAAGCAGATTTCCATATGTCTGGAACAACTCCCTCTCTAAGTGAGCTGTTGAAAATTTCAGACAAAGGAAAGCAGAGTTCGTAGGCAAAATCCTTGATCAAGCGCGGCGGTATATGGTCAGGGCCTCCACTCTTGTTTAATTTAAGTTTTTTTAGCTTGACATACACTTGTTCTGGAGTTACTGAGGGAGGAGGGCCATAAGCTGGTAGGTAGGCAGGTAAGTTATCAAGGTCGAGATACGGAATGTCATCAGCTACTGATGTGACGCGTCTGTTAATGTCATTTGAAATCGTCGAGGGATCAGTACCTTGTAGGTTGAGGCTGTGATTGGTGTTGAGGCCAGCAATTTTTTTAATTTGCTTGTGCCATTGTCTTGGATTGAAGTTCTTTAACCTGGAAACACTGAGACTGTAGAAATTTTGTTTTGCCTTTTTGATGAGTCTCGCAACCTTATTTCGGAGGAATCTCCACAGGTGGAACTTGCCACTGAGGTATGCATTTTGTCGCTTTAGGATCAGCGATTTAAGCTCCGGGGAGAACCACGGCTTGTCCTCACAATGGGAGGAAGTTGACTTGGTTGGAAAAAAGGTGTCAATGGCTGATTGTAAAGTACTATAAAACTCGGTGGTTTTGGTGTTCGTAGTAACCGCATCGGTTACTCCAGTCCAAACAAAGGTGGAGATCCACTGGCCAAAAGATCTTTTATCAGAGTCCCTTATAGGCCGAACAACTTTTTTGTGAATGGTATTTATCTTCTTTGTGTAGATAATTGGACGCCAAAGCACTGTGTTGTGATCACTTCTGCCGATGGGTGAAGTTGACAGCGGTTCCTTATAGTGCTGTTGAATGTTAGTCATTATTTTATCTAAGATGGACTGGTCTCTTGTAGGGGTATTTACAACTTGCACCAAACCAGTAAGACGGCAAACCAAATCAGTGTCAAGTCTGTTAAAATCACCAAGAAGTACAATCCCAGCTCCAGGGTATTTAGCTTGAAACAAATCCAGTGATGCAGATATATGTCCGATTAGCAGTTCAGCATATGGAGAGGAAGGTGGGTAGTAAACAACACATAGAATAAGGCCGGCTATGGTTCGGGGCAGTCGAGGGGGGCGAGCCCAAGCCCACAAAACTTCTAGTTCATCAGGTACGTGGACATCAGTCAAGATCCTTGTTTGTATTGTTTCTTTCAAATAAAGAGCAACACCTCCCCCACGTTTAACTGTACGAGGCCTGCTAAACAGTGTATAATTAGGTATCGAGAAAAAGTTCGGGTCGATGTTAGCAGGGAACCAAGTTTCAGTTATGGCAGCAATACCTATGTCATCATTCATGAGCATGATAGAGAGTTCATCAATGTGCTGGACTAATGATCTGGCATTTATCAGCATAAAAGACGGTGGGCTAGTGATCAGTTTAAGACCTTGCAAACCTTTGTTGTTGGTCGTTGGGTTCAGATGCACCAAGTTAGAAAGAACGACACCAGTCCCGTGATATCGGTCATGTTGTAGGTCGTAGTACTGAGGTGAGGCGGGGCGGAGACCGCAAACAACCGGTATCCGTCTGTAGCGTCGTTTCCCAGCTCTGCTACCCCGCTTGCTATTTTTCCGCTTGCAGAGGTTAAGAGTTTTCAAAGACTGCCAAACATCAGCGGATAAATTTGGGCCGTTGGTGCCTGGATTTAGTTCACGAAGATCATGGTTTGTGTAACGAAGACGGCTTACATTTCGATAGGGGAAGCCATCTTGAACTGGTTGCCGTGACAAAGGTGTACAGTTCATATCAGTGGCAGTCTGGGTACCAGCGATAGTGTTAACTACTCCGAGGGTTAATGCAATGTTGTACAAGATGCACCCGTATAGGAACATGACTGGTAAGTAGTGTAGTATAGCTCAATCCGAAGAACGACAGTAACATAAAACAAAAAACAAGCCAAAAACTTGCCAAATACTGAAGACTTCACTCAGAGGTAGTTCCTTGAAGGCACAGACTCACACCAACAACACATTGGATTCACTGGGCCAGCTAAAGTCCCGGTAAAAAACGGTAAACAAACACAGAAATCAGAGAGCTGAAGACAGCTGCGTGTGGTCGCGCTCGCTCGCTCGCATCCCCCAATTATGAGTTGCATAGCTTTCAAATTCACAAAGATACAGCAAATAGAAAATGGTCATTTTCAATTTTAAAAACCTAGTAATTCGACACCCGATGACGTCTTCATGATGTCATGAGAAGTGTGTTGTTAAGAGCTGTTAAAACTGAACAAATGACACACAGTGTGACCTCAATTAACCCTGACTTCCGGTTCAAACCGGAATTTAAAAATTAATGTTTCAAAAAAATCTTAACTTCTAAAGCACACTGTTTTTTAAAACAATCTTTACAACATTGGGAAAGTATTAAATCAACTTAAGAAGTGACACCTAGAATGCGACCCAATTTGACCTTGACTTCCGGTTCAAACCGGGTGATCAAATTCAATATTTGAAATAATCATAACTCCTGAACCACACATTGGATTTTTATTAGGACTAATACCTAGCGCTACACAGTATGATCTCATTGGACCTAACTTTTGGTTCAAACCGGAAGTTGAAGATTTATATTGGAACAAAATCTTACTCTTGAACCACAAATCGGGTTGATAAAATGAAATATCATTCATAATTTGATGACATCCTTCACGAACACCTTTTTTGTAGTAAACAAAAACTGAATATCTAGTTATTCTTATTCTTATTATTATTGCAGTTCTGCTTGTCTTGTTAGTGCTTCCCTTTATTTCTCCCATTCCAGTACCTTGTTTCTTCGATGCTTCCTCTCATTCCAGTATCTAGTTTACTCTGTGCTTCCTTTCATTTTAGTATATTGTTTCCTCGATGCTTCTTCTCATTCCGGTACCTTGTTTACTTGATGCTTCTTATAGTTCTAGAAACTTGTTTGCTTGTTGCTTCTTGTCTTTTCAGTAACTCGTTTACTTGATGTTTCCTCTCATACCTTATTTCCTTGATGCTTCCTTTCAATTAGATACGTTGTTTCTTTAATGCTTGCATTATCCAGTAACTTGTTTCGTTTATGCATCTTTTCACTTAGGATCCTGAGGCTTGCTCTTATTCCAGTACCTTGTTTCCTTGATGAATTCCCTCATTCCAGTACCTAAATGTTTCCTTGAATCTTCGTCTCGAATTGGAACCTTGCTGTTTCCATGATAATTCCTTTAATTCTAGTACCTTGTGTCCTTGATGCTTCTTCTCATTCAAGATTAATGTTTGTCTAATTGCTTGTTGCTTCTTCTCTTTCTTGTAACTCGTGTACTTGATGATTCCACTCACACCTTATATCCACGAAGCTTCCTTTTGATTAGATACCTTGTTTCTGTTAATGCTTGAATTGCAGTACTTTGTTTCATTGGTGCTTCTTTTCACCCGGGAACCTGGTTTCCCTGTTTAATACGTCCTCTCGATTGGGTACCTTCCCCTCGTCAGTACCTCGTTTACTTGTTACTTCCTCTCATTCCAGTGTGTCTCATTGATCGATGCTCTATCTTCTCATTCCAGGACCCCGTTTGCTTAATGCATCCCCTCATTCCAGTACCCGTGTTTCATGCATGCTTCTTCTCATTTTAGTACGTCGTCTCCTGGATACTTTCTTTCTGTCTAGTAATCTGTTTATTTGATGCTCCATCTCATTCCTGTACTTTGTTTCTTTGATGCCTTCCCTCATTCCAGTACCTTGTTAGCCTGATACTTCCTCTCATTCCAGCATCGTGTCTCATCGTGTCTGAGGCTTCCCATCATTCCAGTCATTTCGTTGCCTGATGCTTCCCCTCAGTCCAGTACGAGGTTTCGTGGATGCTTCCTCTCTTTCCATTGCCCTGTTTTCTTGATGCTTGCTCTTATTCCAGTACCTTGTTTGCTTGATACCTCCTCCCACACCGTCACCAGTATTGTACACTCTGTACGCTTACTCTTATTATATCTTTCTTCCACCTCTTTCCAGTATCCTGTTTCCTTGATGATGCTTCCACTCATTCCTTGTTTGCTTGATAACATTTTTTATTCTAGTATCGTATATCAATCTTTATCTTCTTTTACTACAAGAGCTTACCTTTTCTGACCCATCTGCTCTTCCTGTTCTGTAAAGGTTGGCTTTCATGGAGTTCCAAAGATAATTCTGCCATCTTTGATGATTTCCTTTGTGAACTTGCTTAATAAACATAGATATCTGGCAGGAGAAATACTTAACAAGCAGAGCTTCCGTACTGAACTTTAATCCTGGAGCGTTACTCCGTGATGACTTCAGACCGGGCTTTATGCATCAGGTGAGGCTGATTGTGCCTTTTTCGAAAGATAATGCAATTTGTTTTTCCATTTTCTCCATAAATCTGCCTTGTAAAAATATTTTGAGTCTGACATGTAAACCATGAAAGATTCCACAAAATATTATCTTGCACCAGCATGCAAAGCCTGAGACCCTACGCCTCAGAAGTGGATTTACTTGACAGACCTTGTTCATCTAATCTCTTCTCTATCATTAGACAATTAGAGCAACTAATATCACCGTCTCGGTACTGAGATTCTTGAAGACTTTGAGGAATGAAAAACTGGTACCTGATGCTATTCATAAGAACCCAGCTGTGACTGACACTGAAGAATTTTGGCGGTCTCTTGGGTAAGTTTTGTATCTGACTTATATGTGAAATATTCTATCAACCGAAGTAGTTTTTATATACTGTTGTTTTCTAAAGATATCCCAGAATTGGGCACAACTACTTGTTTTGCACAGAGCAAATCTAGTGCGAAAATAGGTGTAATCACGTTTTTCACTGATTTGTGTGATGTAATAATAGTTCAATTTAAGTCAATGAATACAGAATCTCCCCAATTTATGTTGGAATTTTTTATTTTGTAATTGAATACTTTTCGCAAAATAAAACCTATTGGGCACACACCCACTCGTGACCTGTCGTCCAGAAGCGTGATGAATGCTGGTCATGGCTCCCTTACGTTATTCATAGGGTTCAATACTTTACCGGTGAGCGTTTTGGTCCCTTCACTTCGAGTTGGAGAGATCGGCAACCAAATTGTAGCAATGTAATAATGTAAAATAAAGTTAATTGAATACAGAGTTACTGCGTCTGAACGTGTTTTCTATGTTTCGTGTTGGCCAGTATGATCCCATATGGTGGGGGAAAAACCACCATCACAGCTGGCTCGCATGTCCTATAACTTAAGTTGTCCTCTAAATCGTGATGTCCTAGGCCTATAATGTTAAATGTCTATCTGGCCGATCAAAACTTGCAGAATAAATCAACAAAAAGAGATAAAATGGATGATAAACAGTGGGTTTTATCCAATGGTTTATTTATTTTGTACTATAACAAAAACTACTTAATACAGACGATCAAGAGAGTGGAACCTGCAGATTTTTATAGAGAGTATGACAACAAAGTGATAGGGGCGTTTAAATAACACAAAATCTGATTACTGACACGGTCACAGGTGACAAGGCCAGTGAGGATGGTCCATAAAAAACACATAAATCCTAAATATACATTTCCCGCGGTTCGAAGTATAGCGGGAAATAATTGTCTTATAGGAATTTGGGTAATGCATTGTGCATATCAGGTGGATATTATGTAATAGGGGTGAAGATTGAGGTTTAAAAGGAGGTTACAAAGGGTATTGAAGACAGTTCT
This sequence comes from Pisaster brevispinus, assembly GCA_023634235.1. Lineage (NCBI taxonomy): Eukaryota > Metazoa > Echinodermata > Asteroidea > Forcipulatida > Asteriidae > Pisaster > Pisaster brevispinus. The sequence goes on from JAMKCF010000105.1 coordinate 23,206, forward strand.
AGCAAGCACTTTCAAAGCGTACTTCTCGTTAAGTTTAATTCCATGTGAAATATGTAATGTTATTGACTTAAATTTAATTTTGGCGGCCAAGGTGAGGTCCAGCACCTTCACGGAGGGGGACTCTGAATGTCTTTGGGCACAGGTTTCCAGAGTAACTTCTCTGGTTTTTCCTGGAAGTCGTGTTCTCCCAATGATGTGTTTAAGGTAAACGATGTCAGCTTAATGGAAAATTCAGCCTATAGGTGGTATAACATTCCAGAGTGACATAAAGTTACGAATCCAAAGATCTCTTGTAAAAGGTATTCAGTAAAGTTTTGAACTGAATATAATATGTACATAATTTTACTTATGTTTTCTTATATAATAAAAGAGTAGGCGTCGCTCCTTGTGCTTCGCTAACGCCATATCTGTTTATTGGGAAGAGTTATTATTGTGTATTATGCAGTGAATATAGATAAGACCGTCAAAGACAGCCAATCAAGACACTTGACAAACGGGTGGACATTGATATGATAGTTTCGCACCTATTGTCTCGTGGGACTGTGGAGTCTGACAAGATTGCAGCTTACACTCTCATTTTAATAACTTCTCCTCACCTTTGACTATGCAGGTCTCTGCCAGCCAAAGAAGCCTACAGACGTGCAGTTAGCAGCAACGTGCACCCCTTAAACATGAGTCAATTTCATAATTTTTTTAATACAGCGCGAATCCCTCACCCAATCAGAGATGAGTTGTTTTGTGATGTGACCAAACGTCATGTCCTGGTGATGTGCAAGGGTCATATGTTTGTATTTGATGTTCTGGAAGAAGATGGTAAGTTGGATAGATAGTATAAACATTAGGGATGGGAATTGTCCCGACTATTTCAGGAATTTTTTGAATCGGGGAGGAGGGGTCCTTCAAGTGTGTCTATCACATCTAACATATTATGTTAGTCTTGCCTGCAAGTGCAGTACTTTAGTTTTGATTTCTTGCACCAACATCACTTGTTGCTACTGTCTGCCACGCCCGCCACTTTAGGGGGCAATTGCACGTCAAGGTAAGCGTGTAGATGCTGCCTCGCCTGCAATGAGCACTACACTGAAGTCTAAAACAAACAGGGACATTGACTCCAAAAATATGACGCACAAAATTATTGTGAAGATGATGTCAGGTGAATTGAGTCAAGAGTAGTCTCTTCTGGAGGGGCTTCTGTCCTCATCAACCTGTTGACTTTGCCCTCTTTACAGGGAGTATTGTACCTGGGCAGAGCATCCAGGCTCATCTTCAGTTTATCCTTGATCATTCTGCTGCCTGTCCACCACAGGATCACCCTGTCGGCTTCTTGACCACACAGGACCGTGACACATGGGCACTTCTTCGGCAAAAAATTGTAGAATTATCTAAAGGTACGTGAGTTTTATGCATAATATGTGCAGACAGCTACGTACATGTATATCTATTACCGTAAACGATTGTAGTTAACACTCGTCACAGCAATAAGCAAATCAGAACCTAAACTCCACGTTTTTTCTTCTTCAGATATTCAGTTTATAGGCCTAAAGGGCGCAAAAAGCAGCCACATCACACAACAAACAATACATCTTCTGCCTCTGATCACAACATTACAGTTTTTTAAACCCTTAATTGAGGGAAAGGTCCAATTGATCATACCCACACAATGATTAATTAAGCCATATCTCCAAAGTGCAATGACCTGGGGGAGTCAAATTCAGTGATATCCTCAATTGGACCATTCCACATATCTAAGAGGGGGGTCAGGTCCCAGAGTTTGGGGTGGTTTTTTTTTTTGAGGGGCAGAAAACTATATGCACTCATGTACTTAATACATAAACATCCAATGACCTACCAAGACCTAGTCCTTTTATAAGTGGAGCCATCTGTTTATTGTGTGTAGCAGGCTTCTGTCTGTCTATCTAGCCTCACTTCAAGTTGTGAGTGGTTAGCAGCTGGCAATAATTAGTTCAAACATAATTAATTAAACAATTAATTTAAACAAAAGGCAAAAAGGCTCAAATAATCTTAGACAATAGCTGGGCATGAAAAGAAGTCATTTATATGTAAAACATCATCGGAAATGCACAAAAAATATTGTCAATATATCTTTGATGGTGTGGTAGAATATATTGGCCCTTTCAAGCATTTGCGTATAGTCAGGGCATTAACGCATTAAGGATTGGGTAGGGGAATTTAATTTTTTTATTATTGAAGTGCCATTTAAACGTTAATATAAATAGCTCAAATACTGATTCTAACGGACAAAATATTTGTGAATAAATTCTCTTCCTAAAAGTAATAGTTGTTATTTGTCTGTACAGATAACCAATCCAATATGACGCTGATAGATTCAGCGTTGTTCTGCCTGTGTTTAGAAGACGACCCAAACAACAATAACGTGGAAGGCAATCTCAGGAGGGGACTGTATGGAAATGCTGGTAATAGGTGAGTGACTGAAAGATGTTCCGTTGATCAGCCCCACCCATCATGGAAACTGTCTAGCTAGGATGATCATACAATTAGAATGATAGTGTGTGTGTCCTCATGTGATTATCGAGTCTGCAAAGTGAACCACACACACGCGCGCGCTCACACACACAGACAACCTTACTACGGGTCTGGTTTGTGGGGTACTGCTTTTGTTGCTCTTTTATTCCCTTTTCTAAATAATTCTCTTGTGGGGGTCCAGGTTGAACAAAGAATTCTCTTGTGGAGTCCAGGTTGAAAAAAAATATCTTGCGGAGGTCCATTGTTCCATTGTTGAAAATACCCCACAAGGGTGCCCCCTTAAGCCCACATACACACACCTTCTCAAAAATGCATCCTTGTGCAGCATTCTTTTGTTATTTCCTTTGTCCCTGCACTTAACAGTTTTCCATAGACCTTGTATACACAAATTATCTTGTGGAGCACCCCTGTGCGCCCGTTTCACACGAGATCTCAAAACGATGGTCGTTTGCAACGGTGCAATAAAATCGCAAATTTGTGTCGTGTGAAATGAATCCGTGTGACAAAATTACCGCGGACCCGCGTTATAAACAACCGGGATCAAGACCTCCTCCAAAAATCGCATCCCTGTTTAGAATCGCCGAGATCAGTCGTGTGAAATGACGCACGGCATGATAACCAAGGTCCGAAGCATCGCACAACGATTACGCATGCACAAACTATAGGTCGTTTGTTTGTTTGTTCGAGGCATCCATGAAAATGGCGTTGGCGGAAGAAATGTTCCTGCTGTTGCAAATTATTTTAAGTTGCTTTCCTTAAAGTTTTCATGCATGCTATTACCAAGAGAAGCGTCCGATCAAGAAAGCCTTAAATTTGGCTTTTCCACTTGCCATTTCCGACAAAATGCTCTCGGATACATTCATCTTTGGAGTCGGGAAGCTGAGAAGTCGCATAAAAAAGCACAAATGGCGCGCCGAGAAAGCGATCGGTGGTAACCAACGCAACTACATTACACTAAACGGGACACTGACAGAGCACCAGCGAACTGATAAATAAACAACAGTGCGATCTCACATAAACGAGGGACGTCGGGAACGCGATGTGTGTGATCGTGTGAATGTTCGTCATGATATCGCATGCAACCTTTGGGACAGACAACTGGCGCCCAAAACGATGGTCGTAAGTTTTCAGTTCTCGTGTGAAAGGGGTGACCCCGTTTTTAGAAGGAGGTTCATAACCCTCAGTCGTGAGGGTCATGAGGGTCTCCAATCCAGCGCAGACAGTGACTGGGTAAGTCAATAGATATGTAAGGGAAGTGTGCTGATTGTTTTGTTTGTTATTTATTAGTATGAAGGAAAAAACGCTTTGAATAAAAATTACATAAAGTTTGTTTGTTTGTTGTTGTTGTTTTTAAAGTGTGTCAGCTGACAATGATTAGAAGAAAAATGAAATACAATGCACATTTCTCGATTCAAACAACGGCTGTTAGTAGCACCCCCTTGGTCAAGAATGTACGAGTCCAGTAGTTTTGTTGTCGCTACGTTGTGATCGTATTCGAACATGCTATCTAGGAAGCTCCTGCGACCATTTGACACAGTAGGGGATTATCCTAGGTAGGCTGCCAACCGAGGCTGCAAGCCCCACAAACCCGAGTTTGAAATCAGAGTTTCTGTCTACAAGGTGAACTACCTTACATGGTTAACGAGTTCCTTCTGCCCAGAGAAATCTGGTTTTAAGGTGCCAGATACCTGGAATCGGATATTGAATATTCATTTCCTGTACTGGGCGGATAATCGTCCGATCATAAACTCTCGTTATGACGTAATGATTATGTAGTATTCACCTTGCCACTATACATTAACCAATGAGCATTTCGGGAAATATTAGCATAAAGTAACTCCGCCCGCAATCTGACCTTTTTACAGCGGGAACAAGGCTCTGTTTCGGCTTCGTTTTTAGTACGAGGTTGAAAAACCATGCTTCGAACCCACGGTATACTGTATATCAAGTACTGCAGTACCGTGCCAGTATTGTTGTGCTACCTGGTGAAATCAAAGCGGGGTGCTTGCGTAAAGAGCCTTGGACAAGGCTACCAGATACCCGCCTTCGCACCCCTGCCCACAGTTTCAAACGGGTGATCGGCACGTGAAGCCAAGCAGTAGGAGTTTGAATAAGAAGGATATTGAGACGATGATCATGTGGGACTACATGGATGAGGAGTGGCTCAATCCTCCCCATACAAATGTACAACAGCAACCGATTCCCATTGTTTTAAATAGGAACCCGTCTATTTCCATATCCAACCGTTTGTAACATTCGAACTAAAGAAAAATATGATTGATTCGCCGCGATAAGAGTCTATGGACAAGATTTGAAACATTGACTCTTTTTCTTGGATTATTAGGTGGTTTGATAAAATGTTCCAGCTCATCGTAACAAAGGATGGACGATTACTTGTGAACATGGAGCATTCTTGTATAGATGGAATGACATTGAAGCGATTTACAAGCGAGTCACTTCAAGATTCAATTGACCGACCTGCTGTGTCACCGGGGGACACCATCATCAATGCAGACCACTCACAGACAGTCAGGAAGGTGATCCCTGCTGTCCTTTTGTTCTTTGAACATGACTGTGATCTTTGTAAATATTTAATAATTTAAGGTGATTTGCAATGGGTATTCCTCATTGCGTAATAGCCACAATGCAGAGTGTGATTTTCCTATGTCTTCTCCCAGATCCACCAATTTAATTGAAAATTTGATGATTCCTTTTAAATAATAAAACAAATGTTCCTAAAGTACCAGCACAATACTCCCAAAACTGTTAGAAACACTTGAAGTGATTCCACACCAATAGAGTGAGAAAAATCCCTTTTTTCAAATCATACTAACATTTACGGGATGTTTCACAAAACTACTCATAATGATTGAAATGACGACTCATATTTTATACAAATAATGAAAATGGTCACATTGTAACCATCCGGTTTTAAATTCTTTAAATTCATTTGATCACTCCATTCATTTGTTTTAGCTCCATTATTCTATCTTCAATTCTTTGCTTACTTTTCTTGCCTTGCAATAAATAAGGGCCGCATTACAAGGGAATTCGCCGTCTCTCAGGAATGTACCATAAGACTGTACCATTGTAAATGCAAGTTAGTGAGCTGCTGGCCAGAAAGTCACCAGTAACATACTAAATGTCTATTTGACCAACTGGCACTTTTTACTTTCTCCCAAGCTTGAATTTGACTTTGATACCGTTATTCGCCAAGGCATCGAGAAGGCCCAGGTTAATCACATACAAACCAATCAGCTGAATCTGCAGTGTATGGACTACAAGAAATATGGCTCTACCTTCCTGAAAGAGTGTAGACTCAGCCCAGACGCTGTAGCACAACTGGCCATGCAGGTGAGTTATCATCACTCCTCTACTTCTGTCTATTTAAAATGGATGTTAAAGTAAAATGTAATAATAATAATAATAATGCATTTATAATGCGCCATCTATCTAGTGTACAAGACCCTATTCCGAGGCGCAGAACAAAAAACAAAACAAATAAGCAACAAAAGAGAAATATTGAATACAAAGACAATTATACAATGAATAATCTAAGACAAGTTACAAGCTAAGTGCATGTGGAGTTAAATAAATGAGTTTTCAGCAAGTTTTTAAACATTGGAAGAGAACTACAGCATCTAATGTTATTAGGTAAAGTGTTCCAAAGTTTAGGAGCACAAGCAGAAAAAGCACGATCGCCATATGATGAGGAAGTTCTAGGAATAGTTAAAAGGGTCTTAGCAGAAGAACGAAGAGTGCGAGAAGGGGCGTAAGGTACAAGAAGATTTGCAATGTAAGATGGACTTAAGCCGATCTGAGATTTAAATGTAATTAATAAAATTTTGAATTGAATTCGTTGTCGAATGGGAAGCCAGTGAAGTTCCTGCAATATAGGTGTAATATGATCTTGTTTTTTAGTTTTTGTTAAAACACGAGCGGCAGCATTTTGTACAAGTTGTAGTTTGTGGAGCTGGTGTTCAGTAACTCCATATAATAATGAATTACCATTGTCAAGGCGAGAAGTGACCAAAGAATGGATGATGGTTGCAGCAGTTTTATGTGATAAGGTTTTCCGAATGGTATTTACAGTTCTTAAGTAATAATATGTTGATTGACAGATCCTGCTGACATGTTTATCCATGGATAGTGTGTTATCAAAAATAATTCCCAAATTACGTGCACAAGGTGAGGCAAGAATAGAGGCACTGTCAACGTGGATGCTATGATCAATGATTTTATGTCGCTGATGTTTGGAAGTTATAATGAGAAATTCTGTTTTGTCATCATTTAGTTTTAGCTTGTTTATGGTCATCCAGGACTTAATCTCTGATATACAGGCTTCGGCACACTGGCGAGCCGATTCCTCACTATTAGGTTTGTTCAAATCAAATAGCAAATACAGTTGCGTGTCATCCGCATACGCATGTACCCGTAAGCCATGTTTACGTGCGATATTAGCAATTGGGCTAGCATAGATTGTAAAAAGCAACGGCCCCAGAACCGATCCTTGGGGCACGCCGTAAGGGAGTGGATCAAAGTCAGACAGGATACCAGCAATGTTCACTGACTGGGTCCTGTTACTGAAATATGATTGTAGCCACTTCAGAGCCGAGCCCTTGACACCAATTGATGCAAGGCGAGTATAAAGTATGTCATGATCAATGGTGTCAAAGGCGGCAGAAAGATCAAGAAGAATAAGAAATACACCAAATTTATCATCCAGTTCACATAAAATATCATTTTGTACCCTCAGTAAAGCTGTTTCTGTACTGTGGTATTTTCTGTAAGCTGATTGAAAGTGTTCATTTAGGTTGTTAGAAGATATATGATCAATGTTGAGATGATGTGGTAAGGGACTGTCTCATAAACAGGTGTGATTGGGGAACACTTTCTTCTTGTTGTGAATGCACATTGTTCGAACCTGAAACAAGGCAGTGACATTTTGCTGTGCAGGCATGAACTTTGTTCCAACTGGGAACAGCCAGCGCTTTCTTTGAGGACACTGGGTTCTTGCTGTTTTGTGGAACAGTGTGCGTTACTGGCATGTAAAATGTTCTTGAGGAGAGTCTGCGCCAACTTGTAGGCCACTCGGTGTTCTTACAGTTTTGCCCAGGAATTCACAATGTCCATTCCAGACAAGATATGGTGTTGTGCCTTTTTAGAAGGAATATTGCAGATTAATCCAAACTCTTTTTGACACACAGATTGCTTATCATCGAGTAGCTGGCCACATTCCAGCAACCTATGAGGCTTGCAGTACAGCCCTCTACAAACAAGGCCGTTTAGAAAGAATCCGATCTGCCACATCAGAAACAAAGAGGTGTGCTGAGGCATTCAATGGAAGCACTTCAGTCAGTCTAGCAGAGAAAGTCAGTCTACTTCATGCATGCTCTGATAAACATAGACAGCTGACATTACAGGCGATGGCTGGTACGTCTGATTAACCCAACTGTTTGATGTCTGTATTCTCAATGATAGCTTTTCATCATTTTGATGATGCTGAAATTAGACGCAAAGGAGCTTAATCAATTAGCAAGGGTATGACACTTTGAAGGGCACATTGTGGTTGAAAATCACCATTCAAGACATGGGGTTCAGACGGTTTTGAAGAAAACCCTTTTCGAAAAGTTCTAGTAATAAAATTTTTGCCTAATAGGCTGAAAGGGCTGTTGTCATTGCCCACGGCGTCCGTCGGGCTGGGCGTCCGGATATTTATCCGTCCGTCTGGGCGTCCGGATATTTATCCGTCCGTCTGGGGTTTCCGGACCATTACTGGAGTTTTGGACTTGGAACTTTAGTTGGAGATGGGACTGTGTTGGTGGTGTAAAAGTCAACAGTCTAGGTCACGGTTGGATAGCTAAATGGTTTCCCGACCGTAGCTTGAGTTACAAGTGACATTCGGACGTATACAGGGTAGGAGTTGGTCTTAGAGAAAAGACAGTTTGAATTGTTTTGGTAGTGAATAAGGTCATAGGTCTGTGTCACAGTGGTGAGTTATAACGTAATGGTTTCCAGACGGTAACTTAAGTTACAAGTGACATTTGGACTTGTATTAAACTTGGGTGGGGGTTGCGATTGTTTTGGGGGCGAAAAGGTCAAAGGTCTAGGTCACGGTTGTGAGTTATAGCCTAATGGTTTCCTGACCGTAACTTGAGTTATACTAGTGACATTTGGACCTTTAAATTGAGTGGGGTTGCTCTTAGAGAAACGAAAATTAGAATTGTTTTGGGGGTGAAACAAGGTCAAAGGTGAAGGTCGTGATGTTGAGTCATAGCTATCTGGTTTCCGGACCTTGGGTTAGAAGTGACATTTTTATGGACTAACTTGGGTGGGGTTGCTCTTAGAGAAAGGAAAGTTGCATTTGTTTTGGTTGAATAGGGTCAAAGGTCTGGGTCACAGAGGTGAGTAACATCTAAATGGTGTGTGGACCGTAACTCCAGTTACAAGTGCCGGACTGTTACTCCAGTTTCAAGTTCCATATGGACTTGCAACTTGGGTGGGGGCTGCCCTTGGAGAAAGGAAATTAGGGATTGTTTCAGGGCTTAAAAAGGTCAACGGTCAAGGTGGTGAGCTTTACACGTATTTGGCCGGTATCTCAGTTTAGGAACATGGTTTTGTGATACGTTGGGTTAGCCACAATGTATAAGGGCCGAGGGGTATCAACAGCATCGCTAGTTGTTATTTTTTTTTTTCATGAATATCTTGAGATCTTGAAAAAATAGTTCTGTGCATCCCATTCTAACAGGTCAAGGTTGGGATTGTCATCTTTTTGCATTACGAGTATTAGCAATGAAGTCAGGAGAGTCCATCCCTAGATTGTTCCAGGACTCTGCTTACGCAAACATAACCACAAACACGCTGCTTACGAGCACTATAGGGATGTCTGAGATTATTCGTTCAGCAATAGCTCCTGCGTCACCTCTTGGACTAGGGATCATATACACCATCAGGAAAGACGGCGTGCAATGGAGCAGTACTGGCTACAAGGCATCCCTAAGTCTGCCAGACTTTGTGGAATGTTTCCAACATGCATCTGACGAGATTTATGAAGTCTTGACAAAAGCAAACAACTGATGTTTTGAAAGTCACCCATGTTGCGGTACACAAATAATAAACTGCTCATCATGAATGCTGCGAGAGCGTTCCATGGTACTTTAACGGCAATAACAGTCCTTCCATCTTGCACAATCAAATAAACCAAGTACATTGAAAGAAACAAGTATTTATAATATTTTCGCTAAGCAAAATGTAAATGTTGTTTACTCAGTACAGGCACAAATCTCCGGATCTCAAACAACAATTTTTTCAGTTGTTTTTATTGCAAAAGAAATGAATTTTCCTCTTACTTATTTTAGAATCTAAAAATACTGAAACCATTATAATAAGCTCGTAATATCTTGTGGCAATGGTCGAATGATTTAAACTACATTGACTGCCGTTGAGTGCTCAGTACACCGGTCTCTCGCACTATTGACCTACGGACATCATCGGTCCTCCAATGCATTCATAACCTTCTCTTTATAACTCTCTTCCCCATCAAATCAAAACTGCTAGAACTGAAACTGTATTTAAATCACCCCTTGGAAGTTGATTTAATTGACTGTTATGCTTGTTGAATTCTCTTTGTTGTAAAGCGCTGTAATGCGTTATAATAGAACTGTGTTTTGTCATTATTGTTTTGACACAATCTGTTTGTTGGTTAGTAAGGGTCTGAACGTGCTTCTTTCTTCATGGAAGAACATAAGAGTGTTAAGTCGAAAGACAGAGGATAGAAGACAGAAGACAGAAGACATGTTCTTGCCCTTTTGTGATCAGACAGCTGTGACACAAGTTCCCATCAAATGAGTTTTTAAAAAAACGTCCGGTATTTTGCATGTTGAGAAGTATACTAGAGGGTGTTGGCTTGTGTAGAGGTAATTTTTTTTAAATAATAATAATTTTTTGTTTAGATTGAGTAATGAAGATCTGCTTCCCTTCTTGATTTTAATCTTAGTCTGATTATTATTGGTATTAACTTATTTATAGGGCCTTGAATTAAAAGTTAATTTGTACATATACAAATGACGAATTTAAAGAGAGAAAAACTGGGGGAAAACATTGTTTATTTTATCATTTTTGTTTTATCCTTTGATTTTAAACTGCAAGATTGTCAGAGTAACACATGTACAAGAACACCCAGTAACAATGTCTCAATTTAACGTTAAACTTAGTTTAACCATGAATGTTTTCTTGTATGAGTACATGGTTTTTTTAGAGCTCAGTGTATGGCAAAGTACTACTGCATGTGCCTATACATAAAATTGATTACATAACAATAATATATAACATGGTATATACGAATTTGCATGACGTCAGACATGAATAAGTGATAAATCATAAAGTTTAATTGGTAAAAGCTGAACTGCTACTTTCCTGTGTTAAATTTAAATACTTTTGTTGGTTTGGTTCTGGTATCTCAGGAATTCCAATAGCTTTAGTAGTTTTATAACAGGTTTTAAAGTTTAAATAGTTACTCTTCTGGTTTCCTTTACTTGGTAATACTATGTCCTAGTTTTCTTCAATTGTTTATAGTGCTCTTCTGATACAACTTCTTGTTCAATTCAAATTGTACTAAATTGTTCGATGAGTCTCTATGGTGGTCTCTAAAACAAATTTCCTTGTGCCTTTTTATTTTATTTTACAAGTTTGCTGCTTTCCATTGTATTTCTTAAAAAAGGAAAAAAAATTGTATTGCAATTCGGTTGATGCCACAATTTGTAAATCGTTTAATAAACAATTTTTAAAAATAACAAAAAAGCAAACAACTCTACAAAATGCACTATTATTTATATGGTGTAAACTTTTCTAACAATTCTATTTGCAGTAACCACATAGCTGACCTAACTTGTTTGCAAACAAGTGCTAATACATTTTAAAATGCAACAATGCATTTCTGAAACTTGCAGAAATGTAAAGCCATTGAAAAAAGCTAACCAAAACACGATTTTTACAGGGAGTTGCTCAACAGTACACAAATGTATACATTTGTGTACAACCAGTGTTATGCAATTGGCCAGCCTAACACGTGCGTCAATGGTATCCGTCTCTCATCTCTATGTGGTTTGTTTATTTGTTTGCTCTTTGTACGGCACCAAACTTGTTTACCCTTGCAGCCTCAGTGTGGATGGAAGAAAAAAACAACATTGCTGCTCAATGATTAGGTGATTAACCTTTACATTCCAAGCACTAAAACTAGACACAGTGTTAACCTTTATTCCCTACCTAAGGCTTTGATACGATTGGTATGTCTGCCCAGCGAAAAGGATTCGGGAGGGTTAGGGTGAAGCCACAAAACTCAGAAAACATGTGGAATGTTGCAGTTTCTATCTGAATTTTGAATAAATTGCGAATGAATATAATGTCATTTTAATGTGTAGCTTGATAGCCCTGTATATAGTTGGTGCTTTCTCATAGTACATGTGGGCCCTTTGGAACCGTGGCTTGGGGTTAGGCTTGGCTTTGGCTTTTGTCCAAGGCGCTGTCCACAAGTTTGAAGCCCCATACCAAAAGCACACGTTGTCGAAATAATGAATGGTCCCTAAGCTGTGGATTCTAAAAGGGCGTATGACCCCAATGGGATGATCTGTGAATGTTGCTCCGACTTTAAAAACACAAAAGTCTACGTTATTTCAGCTATACCTTAACAAGTCTGAAAGACAAAAGAAAACTGAAGGACCCGAATAAAGACAAGTTAAAACAAAAAATACATGAATTTATACTGATGAAATATTGCCACTTAAAGTTCCTGGTTGGAAAACTAATTGGGCAAGATAATCTATATCATGTTTACATGAAATGAAACCAAGGATGCCTCATAAGTGAACTTAATCACTGTCACTCAAAATCCCGAGGAAACCTGTAAACAAGGGTGCTTGCTATGTGAGCCAGAAACGCCACGGTTAGCCCCTACTCTTCAATGTTCTGGGCTCTGTTATGTGCACTACCAATCCTAGTACATTAAAACTACGGCTTAATGTGTCATCCAAATGACAAAGCAATTATGGTAAAGTATCTTGCTCAAGGACTGTGCCATGACCGGGACTCAAACCCACACTCTGCTGATCAGAAACGTCAGAGCTTGAGCCATGGCATGCATGATGAAGATGAAGATGTAGATGTTAAACAAGCATTTTAATTATTTTCTTAAATATGCAAGCACTACGTGTATACAGACAAAATACTATCTTTGTATCAAATGAGTATAAAGGCAAGAACATAGAACTTCAACACGGTAAGCCTATTGAACACAAGACAAGTCCCAACCACTATTTACACGTACAAGGTACACGAACACCTAAAAAAAACCTTTAACATACAACTTACTGTTTACTTTTAAATAAAACAAATGTTTCCCGAAGAGACACTTGGCTGCCATTAATCTGAACAAGTTTGAAAGGCGAGTGTTTATTTATTGTTTCCTATAGACCTTATGCACATGACGTCATTTCAGTAGGGCACCCTCGCCTAGAGGTCAAAAGGAGGTTGTTCATTGGTCAATCCTTTGCGCCGCGCGTACAAATCTGTGCGCTTCCATTGTTTCGTCACCGTTTTACCTCTAAGATGGCGGCTGGATGACGTCAACGCATAAGGTCTATTTATCCGTGTTAACATATTAAACAGTGTTAAACTAGAACATAGAGTACTGAGGGTGTGAAAGGTTACACTTTAAAAGACAATTTTAAACATATGCAAAGGCGAATTAAAAGTAGGATCATAGATTGATTTCTGTTGACATAAAGCTGATTTATAGGCAGAATTATAAAGAATGATACGACAAAAGTCACATGTGAACGATTGTGAATACATGTACAGTGCCTACTTGATATAAGAAAGCAGCAAAAGGCGTCAAATCTGTCCAGGTGTAGCAAGGCAACAGTGGGTACCAACCACATCTCTGGCCGCAGCATTTGTGAATGGACACCGTCCCTCCAAAATCTGAGAATCGATTCTTGCACGAAGTCGTTTTTCAGATTCAAATTACTTTGGGTGAAAAATTATCAAAGCCATATCTCAAAATACTTTGTCCTATCAACAGCTGCAGTGCTTCTCACCAAGTGAGTTTTAATGGCCATAACTTTTTTGAGTATTTACCAATCTATGACCCTACCTTTAAGGGAATTTATATCCAAAATGTCTACTTCAGTTAAGAGTAGGAATTACATAGGCCTACACACTAATTGCAAAAAGGTACTCAAAGGACTACCTTGAAAATGTTGAAAACTCTAGACCCCTTTGAGTATTTCAGGAATCAGTATACTTCATTCCATTTGGATTGACTGTTCATGTGGCAAGCAAAAGTTATTTGAATATAATTATGAGCTGTTCTGGAGTGCATAATTCCGTTAACTAGATCTTGCACAGGAAGCATTAGTACAGAGCAGCCTGTTTTTTTTCCTTGTCTGATATTCTTTCTTCAAGACCGTGCCTGCTCCTCTAGTCCCAGCTGAAAGAGGAGCATCCCCATGGGCGTTCTCTTGAGTCCCAGTGATTCAAGCTTCTTGCTCATTTTGTTCTTAACGTTGCGCATTCTCATGGAGGCATGGATAAAGATAACTGCACAAAAATGAAAACGTAAAAACAAATGTATAATTACACTTTATGTATGAGTTGAGGTGAGGTGCTGACTTCCAATTTAAGAGTTACAAAGCATTGGTGTTTGTGAACATGTTTATTGTATATCAGAGCAATGAAAAACAAAAAAACAACTGCTAATGTGTATTTAGTACCACAATGTTGCAAAAAAATGAAAAAATAAGAGAAACTTAAGTGGTTTTCTTTTTATTTGGAGGCATTTTGGTAACCTATTTACTTATTTATTTTTAATTCAGACAGTTTTTAGGAGGTGGTACAGACATACGTATAAACAATTGAGTTTTTCTTTTGTGTACACCACAGGACCGCAGGGCCTGTTGCTCAAACTTTGACTGGACCAGAAATTCTTTTTACAAGACCAGAATCAAAGTGAGAAACATTTTCTACACAGTTTAACATGTAAACTGTTTTTATTTGAAAAAGCACTCCGACAAGATTTATCTCGTTTTATTTATAGGTCACTTTTCTTCCATACTCAACAGAATAATAAAATGATTGTCCAGACCCAAAGTCCAAAAAAACACAAGAACACCGGACTTGTCTGGTCGATGCTTACCATCTGTCTGGATGCTTGATTCGTGAGTTTACCGGCCCAACGCTAAAATCACTGGCCTCAGGCATGCGGACCAGTGTTAATTTCCGAGCCCTGAACAGCTTCAGACACTACGTATTTTACTCACTTGCCATTGGAAGCGTAACACCCCATATGAACACCAACAAACCACCAAATACTTTCAATAAGAGAAAGCAGAAGAGCAAGATGAGCAGGAAACAGATAAAAGGATGACTCCTCTTGAATCGTTGCATCTCAGAGCGATTATTTGTGGTGTAGATGAAGATGGCAAAGATGACTATCATGGTCAAGATGCCAACTAACATCGCCCTGGGATTCATCGTCCTAATGATTAAAGAAAAAATGTATAAGACTGCTAATCGTCAGGACAAATCAATATAAGCTACTTTCAGGTAATTAAACAAACACATTCTAGTTTATACACATAACTTTCAATCTGAAAGTTCATCGGTTATATAAGTCATACCAGTACCAATTATCAACAGATGTTTAACATCTGACTGCTTAATTTGTTTTCAATAAAATCAGTAACGCCACAATACAATGTTTTGTTTTGTTTTGAAGTTGGGTTTTTTAACAGTGTACTGCTCATTATTTACCTACAAATAACCTACTACTACAGTCTGCCAATATATGTATGTCCTATACAACATGTACACACATTTTGTTACATTATTTTTTAGATTTTTGGGGCGGTAAAACATTAAACATTTATGTTTCAAAATCCTTTTATAATTTATAAGCTGTATGTAGGCCTCTATTTAATATGGGTCTAATCATAGAGAATGGACCTTTCTCTATAAAATAAGAATATGAGTGGGGAACACCCACAAGACTGCAGGGCTTGTAGCTCAAAAATTTTACTGGACCAGAAAATTTGTGACAAGACCGGAATCAAAATGAGAAGAACACTATCTACTCAGTTTCACATTTGAGCTGTTTCGGGCCAAAGACTAAAAGAAGTTTTATCTAATTTTTCTTATGGGTAATATACTTAAATACTCAACGGAATTGAAAGATATTTGTATTTATCAGTTTAAATTAAAAATACAGTAAGGTGTTATTATTTTTTTTTAAACACAAGATCACCGGACTTGTACGGTCGTAAGTTTACTGGCCCAACGCTAAAATCACTGGCCTCGGGCCTCGGTCCAGTGTAAAATTCAAGCCTTGGAGTGATGAGTACCACCTTATCTCATTTTGTTTTAGTAAAGCCATTACTAGGCAGAATCACCGCCACAGACATTGGTGGCGCTATTTTCATGCCCAAAATGACCTTATTTTTTGTGACCACCTTTTTTGAAAAGGTTTTACATGAAATATCACAGACAAGGGTACAAAAAAACAAGCTGGAAACATAGAAAAACAAGAATTGCGAGGTGTAGTTGTCCTTAGAAAGTTTGGTTTGTTATAAAATCATGTTGCCGAAAACAGAGAATGATTCCTGAAATAAGCGATGTCATTATTCTTTGCATCAAGTGTGCATAAAATTCGCATATGTCTGTACATATTTAACTGCATGTGGTCACATTTATTTAAGCCAAAACAAGCATAATTTTAAGGCAAAAAGAACGACTTTAAAATTGCGATAATTTCAGAACCGCTTGCCCTATGAGGCTAAGAGACCCCCTATCTAATTAGTAATTGCATTTTGAAAGCTCTTTCAGAAAAAGTAAATTCTGCAACTCTGAAATCAACTTTGGAATTTGATGATTCTACCTACCATTACTAAGTCAAATATGGGGTCCTAACCCACATGACCCATCACTCATGACTCATGTCAGTGTTATTTGATATTACTGTATTGTCATTCACCAAATATAGCAATGATATTGTGATGGAATTGCATGAGTTTGTTTAGTCATGTGACATCGCACGTGATGTGTGAACGACGTCATTGGTCATGTGTTTGGCTTGCACCAATAGGGTTGGTGCAAGGTGCAAGTTCCCGCCACGAGAAGTCAGGTGAACTCTGATTTGTGCGGTAGTTGTAGTTCAGTTGGGCTAGTTGCCCGTAACTTTAAAGAAGTTAGTTAAGTTTATGTAAGATATTGTGCGCTGTTGGGCGTGCACATGGCTTTCAGGAAAGCGTGATAAAAGCTGCTGTTTTGGGTTTTGCAGAGTAGTACTGTACTAGTAGAGGGACTTGTTCCAGAAATTCTGTGCAGCATATTCAGTAAGTATTTGAGAGTTGTTCATCAATTTGTGCATTTTAGGCAGCGTTGTTTAAGGCTGTGCGCGTGCAGGCGATCGTCGTGATAAATACACAAGACGATCAGCCGGAGCTAGCTGTACTGCAGTGTAGTTGAACTGGGTTAAGTGCAACGACCCGATGGTTGCCGTCGCTGTGTGCGAGGCAGACAACTACTGTATTCCGAGAGGGCTGTGTAGCGGAGCGGGTCGTGTGTTGTTGCCGGGACCGAGCTGTGTGCTCAAGGCCTAAGGTAGCTGGGTTGCGCTGGGCTAGGCGTGCAACTGCGGCGTGGTGCTCTGTGTATGTGTTGCCTCTTACTGGTATTGAGTATTGCTAGGTGTAGTAGTAGTTGTTTACATGACTTGTAGATAATTTGGGGTCTCATATTCTAAGTGCTTACAGACTAGTTATTTTGCCCAACTTCTGGAGTTGAAGGTGAATGACAATAAATTACTTTTGAGGTCAAGGTCACTGTTAAACTGTGTCCTATCTGTGTGATTATTTTAGGGAATTGTGTGTACTCTGACAGAGAGGTTTACAATCTTTTATAATCGGGCGGTATACTTCCTCCCAAACGAATCTCGCCACTCAGCCTTAAGTCCGCTTAGTGACTTTAACTTGAGCTAGCAAGAGAAAGGGTCCGAGTTAATAAGCACAGACTGGATAACGGTCGGTGCCCGCCACAAATGGTGTCAGAAGTGGGATTATTATAATTGATTAAGTGAACTCTCTGTTAAAGATTTAGCCTCCCTCTATAGGGAAAGGCAGAGATACACAAGTGAAGAGTGTGGTAATGCAAAATTGTCTTGGCGTATACATACTCTTGGTAATTTTGGTTGTTGTTATAATCCTGGTGATTTTGGTTGTGGAAATTTATTGTGTGTGGAGTAAAATCCAACAACGGAGACGTGGTACTCGCTGGTTGTCATCCACACGGGGTACTGTTGAGAGAGAGACATCAGTATGAGTGTAGGGTCAAGGGTTACCTTGGACCCTACGGGTACGGAGTCTGAGTTACAGAAGCTCCGCATGGACTATCAAATTCTGCAACTTGAAAAAGAACTCGTTGCAAAGAAATTGGAGGCGTCCATGAATGGAATGCCCAAGGAACACATGCCTCATGAAGGAAGGCGTGTGAGGAAGAGTGTAGATTCTGAGGTGGAATTACTGGTGACGAAAGAGACAGCGGGGTATGCCTCTCGTCTACCGGTTGACTTGTGGAGTGTGGACATGAAGGAACCAGAAATGGATCCCATGTCGGGGAGGGTTGGCATTGTGGGAAGTACACCTCTGCGGGGCGGAAGTGCGGCGCAATTTTCCCCAACTGAGTTAACCCCCATCGCCAAGGACCCCCCCACGCACACTCCAGTTGACGAATTGGCACTGTTCTTGTCAGGACAAAGTGTCGCCGAACACAGTTCACGAAGCCGAAACCCATTTTTAGAAGAAGGGGAAATGGCTCCGAAGAAATTTAGCAGCGAACTGCTAAGCTGTGCTACCCACCCAGTGGAAGTAACACAAAGCAGCAGTTTGGCTGTGAAGGACCACACTTCAGTAAGGCCTCAGCCACTGAAGAGTGAAGTCCCGGATGTGAAGGACGACACAGATCAGAAGGACCTTTTGGAGGGACTAAAAAATCGTCGCCCAAACATAGTCCCTGATCGGTATAATGGCAAGGTTCTCTGGAAGGAGTATTACCGCCATTTTGAATCGTGTCGTGAGGTGAATGGTTGGACTGATGAGCAAGCTGCAAAGTATTTGACTGCAGGCTTGCAGGGGAACGCTCTCCGAATGTTGGGCGAATCGGGACAAAAGTACACTTATAGTGCACTTGTCAAACTATTGGAGAGACGTTTCGGGTCAGGTAGGCAGAGTGAGAACTACCTAGTCGAATTGAGACATAGGCGGCAAGGTCTAAAGGAGTCACTGCAGGAACTGGGTCAGGCGATCTATGAGTTGACGGCACGGGCATACCCTGAAATTCAGGAAGATGCACGTGACCGGTTGGCTAGAAATCACTTTGTAGATGCAGTGGATAGCCATTCGATACGGGAGGGCATAAATAGAGCCCGTCCAAAGAACTTGGACGAGGCCATCCAAGCAGCCTTAGAAACTGCTAATTTTGAGAGTGTGGAAGTTCAAAGGTTGGTGGACCGAAAGCCCGCTAAATTAGCGAGGGCTTTGGACTCTAGTGTGGAGATGAGGCTTGGTTCATTAGAGGCCCATCTCAGTGAGCAGGCTCAGAGCTTAAAATCTTTGGCGGAGTTTTGTAAAAACTTGTCAGGTCAGAAGGCCCGTGAGTCAGTTCAACAAAGGGAAGTGCCCACAAAGCAAGTGCACAAGTCCTCATCAGGTCCAGCTGGTCACCGGAAGTGCTATAATTGTGGGTTGGAGGGACATTTCGCACGTGAGTGCAAAAGGCCCCGAAAACAGAAGAATCAGATGTCGGGAAACGCCGATCAGCCTCCTGCAGGATCCCCAGTCAGGCTGAATGTACGAGAGGGTCCAAACGACAACATGACAACAACGACATAGAGGAGAAGAAGTTTAAGCATGGAGATGGGCAAAGAGAAGTTACTCTGCCCGAACCAGGTGTTACTCCCCGCATGGGTATGTTTGTGGAAGGGTCGGTAAGGGCTACCAAGTGTTGGTTTTTAATCGATACGGGGTCCACCGACACATTGATAAGTAGTTCAATCTTTTACGAAATACCTAAGGAGCAAAGACCCATCTTGGAGACGGATGGTGTGGTTGTAAGACAGGTTGATGGTAGTCGTATTCCCACACTGGGGAAGGCAGCTGTGGAAGTGCAAGTTGGAAGGACAACGCACATGGTGAAAGCAATTTTCACAGAAATGAAATACCCAGGCATCCTGGGGATGGACTTTCTACTGCCCACTGGTGGAACACTAGACTTCCAGTTGAAGGAATGGAGGCTCAATGGTGAGCGAATAAAGTGCACTGGCAGGGCTGGTGAATCCTTCATTGGGCGTGTGGTAGTTTCAAGAACTACAGTGATTCCATCAGGCCATGAGGCTGTTGTCCCGGGCATTATTGCTCGAAGGAAGGCTGCTTTGGTGGGTCCAGCCATGGTTGAACCAATTGAGGGTGGCGGTGAGTTGGCACAGAAGGGCTTGGTACTGGCCAGGTCCTTGGTAGATGGCGAGTCGGAAGTTATTCCATTGAGGGTGTTTAACCCTGGGAGGGGAGAGAAGGTGGCCCGTGAGGGGACCACTGTGGGAACCCTCTCCACAGTTGAGACCGACTCAGGGTATGGAGAGTTAGAATCTCCACCGAGTGCAGTGAATACTCTCCCTGTACACTTGCACGACTTATATGAGAGGGGTACGGCCAACCTTGAGACTAAGTACCACAGTGAGGTTCAGAAGTGCTTGCATGACTATCAGGACGTGTTCTCAAGGGGAGAACATGATATTGGCAAAACCAATATTGTTGAACACCAAATAAAGACGGGAAGTGCCAGGCCAGTCAAAGAACGGCCAAGGAGGCACCCCTACTGCAACCAGCAAGAAATCCAGCGACAGGTGGCCGATCTCGAGAAAAGAGGTGTTATTGAGCCCTCAGACAGTCCGTGGGCTGCAAATGTTGTTTTGGTTCGGAAAAAGGATGGGACGCAGCGTTTCTGTGTGGATTACAGAAAATTGAACGCAGCCACCATCAAAGATGCATATCCTGTGCCACGTATTGATGAAACTTTTGACGCTCTGAATGGGGCTAGGTGGTTTACGACACTTGACTTGGCATCAGGGTATTGGCAAGTTGCTCTGGATGAGGACGCCAGCCAAAAATCAACATTTGTAGTAAGGAATGGTTTGTACAGGTGGAAGTGTATGCCCTTTGGGTTATGCAATGCCCCGGCAACGTTTGAACGGCTCATGGAGAAGGTCATGGCTGGGTTGCAGTGGGACATCTTGTTGGTTTACTTAGACGATGTCATTGTCTTTGGTCGAACAGTAACGGAAACTCTACATCGTCTGAGAGTTGTTTTGGACAGATTGAGACACGCAAGACTCAAATTGAAGCCCAGCAAGTGTCACTTGTTTCAAAAGTCAGTGGCTTATCTGGGGCACATTGTGTCATCAGAGGGGGTAGCGACGGACCCGGAGAAGGTGAAAGCTGTAGCCGAATGGCCAACTCCGAAGTGTGTAAGAGATGTGAGAAGCTTTTTGGGCCTCGCCTCTTACTACCGGAAGTTCATTCGTAGGTTTGCAGAAATTGCCAGTCCGTTGCATGCCTTGACTGAGAAATCAAGGGAGTTTGCATGGACGGAGTCTTGCCAAGGGGCATTTGATGAGTTGAAGGACAGACTGCAGTCTGCCCCAATCTTATCATACCCCAATCCAGAGGGAGATTTTGTCTTGGACACCGATGCCAGTGGAGAGGGCATCGGGGCGGTACTATCACAGGTCCAAGATGGTGAGGAAAGAGTCCTGGCTTACGCAAGTCGCAAGCTCAGTAGACCTGAGCGCAACTATTGCGTGACTCGACGTGAGTTGTTGGCTGTGGTCATGTATTTGAAATACTTTAAACAGTATTTGTATGGTCAGAAGGTCAAAGTAAGAACTGACCATGCTGCATTGCGGTGGGTCCTTAATTTTAAGAACCCGGAGGGTCAGCTGGCTCGATGGATTGAAGTCATCTCACAGTATGACTTGACGGTGGAGCATAGGCCCGGTAGAAAGCATGGCAACGCTGATGGGTTGTCGCGGAGGCAGTGTAAACAGTGCGGCCGAGAAGAAATGACCAATAACGAGCAGCCAAGTGATGAGACACCCGGGGTAAAACCTAAGGGTGAGGAGTTGATCGTAAGGGGTCTGGAGGCCAGACCTATCATTTCGAAGGAAGCTTTGCGGGAGGCACAGCTGGGAGATGGGACAATGAGTTGGGTCCTCAAGTCCAAAGAGGATGGTAGTGGTCGTCCAGAGTGGAAGACGCAGTCCCACTCCTCAGTAGCATCCAAGACCTATTGGTCCCAATGGGATCAACTAGAGGTTAAGGAGGGGCTTCTCTACAAGCGATGGGAGTCGGATGATGGGAAGTCGGTAAGATGGCTCCTGGTCTTGCCACAGAAGTTCAGAAAGAGTATCCTCAGTGAGTTGCATGGTGGGCAACTCAGTGGACACTTGGGTGTTAATAAGACACTCGCCAAGGTGAAATACAGGTATTTCTGGCCAGGAATGTCTGCGGATGTTCGGTCATGTTTGAGAGTTTGTGACCTCTGTGCCAGGAGGAAGTCTGCTGCAAAGAGAAGGGTTGCCCCTTTACAACAGTATCGGGTTGGCGTTCCTCTGGAACGGGTAGCAATAGACTTGCTCGGGCCACTGCCCAGGACGGACAGTGGCCACCTGTGGATTATGGTGGTGGGTGACTATTGCACTAAGTGGATGGAGGCATATCCGCTTCCTGACTCCACTGCAGGTACGGTTGCCCTGAAACTGGTGAACGAGTTTGTTTGTAGATTTGGGGTGCCCCAAGAACTTCATTCTGATCAGGGCCGGAATTTTGAATCTGAGGTGTTTAGTGAGATGTGCCGGCTCCTTGGAATCACGAAAACCCGAACGACCGCCTATAACCCAAAATCGGATGGCATGGTTGAAAGGTTTAATAAGACTCTAATCAACATGGTGTCAGTCATGATCGATCCAAAGAAGAGACAGAAGGACTGGGATGAGTTCCTTCCCTATGCCACCTTTGCGTATCGATGTACTCCTCAGGAATCGACTGGAGAGTCGCCAAACATGATGATGTTTGGCCGCGAGGTTTATCTTCCGGTAGATTTGGTGGCAGGGTGTCCCGAAACCCAGGAAGACACCAACACCGATTTTGCCGAAAGGTTGAGGGGTAACATGCAACTGGCACATGGTAGGGCAGAGGAGTGTCTCGGCAAGAGTGCCAAGAGGCAGAAGAAGAACTATGATAGGCGTGCATCAGAGCATGGTCTGAGAGAGGGACAATTTGTGTGGTTGTTCAACCCGGCCAAGAAAAAGCATTTGTCCCCCAAACTGCAATTGCGGTGGGAAGGACCTTGGCTCGTGGTTAAGAAATTATCTGATGTAGTGGTTCGCATCCAGTTGAGGAAGGGAGGCAAGCTCAAAGTTGTCCATGTGGACAGGTTGAAGCCGTATGTTGGGGAGGAAATTGAACCTTGGGACAGTCCATCCAGTGAGGTGGTGACAGAAAGCCCCCTTGCTGGAGAGGTGACTGCCCCTCGTGAGGAGGTGACAGAAAGCCCCCTCATCGAAGAGGTTACACCCTCACAGGAGGAGGTTCTGGAGGTGGAGAGCTCCCCAGAGGAGGTTGTCCCTAGCAACAATGAGTTGGTCCCTGCCTCCGGTGCAGAAGGACTGGGTGGAGACATGGAGGGTAATCTGCCAGTAGAAAAAGAGAAGACGCTTGCCAGGCGTAACCCGAGGCGAACACACAGGTTGCCTCTGAGATATCGTTAGGCCAATCGTTGTAAATATTTAGTGTTTTGAGAGGGAAGGATGAAAGTCCCCCTATGTATTTGCACTAAAGTCACAGTACATTGTAAAAACAATAATAATTAAGTTTGAAGGGAAGGGTGAAGGTTTTCACCCCCCCCCCTGAAGTTGTTGTACAAAGTGGTTTGTTTGGGAGAGTTGTTGTGAGATTGGTTGCAGTAGAGTAATGACCCCTCTTTTGCTCTCTGTTCTTTCTAGTTTATCAAGCTGAGATCAAGATGCCGAAAGGAGCTGGCAAGGTGGTCGCCAAACCTCGGCGTTATAGATGCAGACAGTGCATGAACTCCTACACCCACAGACAGGGCCTGTGGCAGCACATTGAGGCACAGCATGGAGAGAGAACTATGTCCTGTGAGTATTGCTCATTCAAAGCTGGTCAACTTGGGACCATCATCAGCCACCTCAGAGAGGCTCACCCTGAGGCTAACCGAAGAGCCAGCGATGCACTGCAGACGGGGGAACCGTCAGTGGCCAGAGTGGAGGTAGAGTCGGCTGGGGACCCCCCTTCAGAGAATGTTGAGATACCTCAGCAGGAGGATGTGGCTGTGTTATCTCTGTCGCCAACCCCGATGGCAGAGCTACAGGACACGGCCTGGCCCCCCGCAGTTGCCCCATCTACTCAGACAGAAGAGCAACTGAGACCAACCGCCCCGATCCCAAAAGTCGTCGGCCCTGCCCGGGGAACAGGTGGGAAACCACGGGCTATGTTAGAGCGGATGAGGGAGGCTGCAGTTGCAGCCTCATCCTCCACTTCATCGTCTGCCTCCTCCGTGGCACCAACCCTTGACCAACCCCCTACCCTGTTGGTTCCAGAGGAAGGCATGGCTGCCCGACTGCCGAAGAAGACGAGATTTGCAATAGTGAAGCGACACATCAACGCGGAGTACATCCTAGATGGCCGGGTAATCAAGAGAGAGGAGTTGCACACCCAACACTACCATCAAGTACAGGTTGATGAGGATGGCAAGCTAGTCGGATTCCCTTGCCATTAGTTTCTTGCCACAGTTCATAAGGTATCTTATCCCTTTTTACCAGCATTTACAGGTTTAAGTACATCATATATTTTTCTATATTTATTTTATATATCCATAAGTGTTATTTATGTAACCTAGTGCCTTGACCTTTGCCATGTATAAATCAAAGTCCATTTGATCATTGTGTAAGAAAATCTCAGGTTAACTTTTGAATCAGTGTGTAAATGTGTAATTTTAAACGAAAAGTTTGATTTTGTATAAAGAACGAATCTATGCCAGTGTAATCAGCCTAAGATCACATATTTTTGTATTCTGTGTAAAATCAAGTAAGTCCATTTCTTATTGTATAAAGTGTAAAGTCCTGGTCATGTTAGAAACTTTGCGCATCCGTAATGAGCAAATATTTTTGTGTGGAAATTTCCATTGAGTCAAACTTGAGCATATTTAATGAGCAGATTTAGGTGAAGTTTTCTGGGAGAATTTCTGTGCATACGTAATTAGCTTAAAGGTGTTCTCTGATGTGTTATATTGTATTTTAAAATTGTGTGAAGTTTCATGCATTCCATTTTGTTTTAAGGTATGGCTAAGAGTATGGGGTCATACTCGGCCAAGCTCGGGCCTTTGTGATGGAATTGCATGAGTTTGTTTAGTCATGTGACATCGCACGTGATGTGTGAACGACGTCATTGGTCATGTGTTTGGCTTGCACCAATAGGGTTGGTGCAAGGTGCAAGTTCCCGCCACGAGAAGTCAGGTGAACTCTGATTTGTGCGGTAGTTGTAGTTCAGTTGGGCTAGTTGCCCGTAACTTTAAAGAAGTTAGTTAAGTTTATGTAAGATATTGTGCGCTGTTGGGCGTGCACATGGCTTTCAGGAAAGCGTGATAAAAGCTGCTGTTTTGGGTTTTGCAGAGTAGTACTGTACTAGTAGAGGGACTTGTTCCAGAAATTCTGTGCAGCATATTCAGTAAGTATTTGAGAGTTGTTCATCAATTTGTGCATTTTAGGCAGCGTTGTTTAAGGCTGTGCGCGTGCAGGCGATCGTCGTGATAAATACACAAGACGATCAGCCGGAGCTAGCTGTACTGCAGTGTAGTTGAACTGGGTTAAGTGCAACGACCCGATGGTTGCCGTCGCTGTGTGCGAGGCAGACAACTACTGTATTCCGAGAGGGCTGTGTAGCGGAGCGGGTCGTGTGTTGTTGCCGGGACCGAGCTGTGTGCTCAAGGCCTAAGGTAGCTGGGTTGCGCTGGGCTAGGCGTGCAACTGCGGCGTGGTGCTCTGTGTATGTGTTGCCTCTTACTGGTATTGAGTATTGCTAGGTGTAGTAGTAGTTGTTTACATGACTTGTAGATAATTTGGGGTCTCATATTCTAAGTGCTTACAGACTAGTTATTTTGCCCAACTTCTGGAGTTGAAGGTGAATGACAATAAATTACTTTTGAGGTCAAGGTCACTGTTAAACTGTGTCCTATCTGTGTGATTATTTTAGGGAATTGTGTGTACTCTGACAGAGAGGTTTACAATCTTTTATAATCGGGCGGTATACTTCCTCCCAAACGAATCTCGCCACTCAGCCTTAAGTCCGCTTAGTGACTTTAACTTGAGCTAGCAAGAGAAAGGGTCCGAGTTAATAAGCACAGACTGGATAACGGTCGGTGCCCGCCACAATATGGATGGATACAAAATGCAACAAACATTTTAGGAAATGTTTTTAAAGGTAAAACTAAAAGGGTTTGCAGACAACAAAATTTAATTTCAAAAGACCAACTACTCAGTAATTACTAATTGGTCTTTTAAAATTTAATTAGACAAAATTACCATGTCCATGGTCTGATGAGTGATGAACATGATTGATGGTTTACAACAAATACAGTCTATCAACCAACTTGGTTGTCACTATTGTACTCAAAGGGACTTTAAAATGATAGGGACTGAGTGGTGAAGGCAAAATACATGACATAAAACACTGGGTGTCGCCCCTCCTCCCCCGGTCCCCAGCCCCTCGTCGCTGCTGCGCTACTGCCTGGGTCAATCGTAAATTTGAGTTTGACAGGCGTAACAACATTTCACTGACTCAACTCAATTGTGTGGAGTTGTACTCACCCAACAATGAGAAATGCCAGCACAGCGGTCAATATATAGTTGCATTGATAGTACAAGAGGTTGTCTATCACACGGTTGGTCCATCTTGTTAAATTATTAAAGGCAGGGGTGGAGAACCGGGCCGATTCCAAGAGAAAATCATTCAACGATCGCAAGGGAGGGACCTCCACATCATCCATTTTGTGTAGTTGTGTCAGTTTAGCCTGGTGCCCTTTCGTTTAATAACTTGTTTTTCAACTGGTGGAGACTGGGTGCTGACCACATAGTTGGTGTTGATTTGTGGTTTTAAACCAGACTGAAGCTAGCCGCGTATTGGGCCAGATTTCCCATCCGCGTATTCAAGGGCCGGCCAGCCGTTTATTCAGGAAAAATAGAACCCATGCAGTAAAAAGGTGGTAAAATTTCTGTCTCCCCTTTCTTATTTGAACGAATTTTTTAATAATCTTACTTTATCAGTTTTTTTTTTTTTTAACTTCTCACCTTAAATAGCATTGGCCATACTCAAAGGTAGAGTTAGCTTATTTGGTTGCATAATTAGCCGCCAAAATAAAAAATAAATTTCATTATCAAGACCGTGGTACGCAACTGCTGACAAACTTGCACTCACCCCAAAGTAAATGTACCCTTCATTATGATGACATTTTGTTCCATAATCCGATAGACCATACCGCTGGGCACATTTAATTTTGGAGGTGGCTAATTCGGCTAACTAATTAATACATAATTAGCCACTACGATACACGCCATTTTCAATCATACGTTAGCGATATGTCACTTGAACACAATATTCTTACTATTTTGACTGCACTTGCCGTAAAAGGAATGTACCCTTCATAATGCATAACAGATGAAACTTTATTCCATATTCGGATAGACCATACCACTTGGTATAGACCATACCACGGGCCCGGCTGTAAACGGGTCCGGCTGCAAACGGGCCATGGCAGAAAATGATACAGAAAATGGCGTGTATTGTAGCGGCTAATTAGGTATTAATTAGTGATCCGATTTAGCCACCTCAAAAGTTAAGTGTGCCCAGTGGTATGGTCTATTGGATTATTGAACAAAATTCCATCTTTTATGCTACACGAAGGGTACATTTACTTTGGGGTGAGTGCAAGTTTGTTGGCAGTTGCGTAATATGGTCTTGGTGATGGGGTCTTAATTGTGGCGGCTAATTACTCACTAATTATGCAGCTAAATGAGCTAATTCGGTCTACGAGTCTGGCAATTGATAAGTTAGTGAACATTTTTGAAAACATTATACTGATAAAGCAAGATTATTAAAAAAATCGTTAAAATTAAAAAAAGTAGGGAGACAATTGGTATTAATTAGTGAACCGAATCAGTCTCCTCCAAAATTAAGTGTGCCCAGTGGTATGGTCTGTCGGATTATGGAATAAAATGTTTCTTTGCAACATGAAGGGTACATTTACTTTACGGCGAGTGCAGTCACAAGAGTAAGTGTATAGTGTAAATGTGCTACATTAACGTGAGACAGAAAATGGCGTGTATTGTAGCGGCTAATTAGGTATTAATTAGTGATCCGAATTAGCCACCTCCAAAATTAAGTGTGCCCAGTGGTATGGTCTGTCGAATTATTGAACAAAATTCCATATGCTACACGAAGGGTACATTTACTTTGGGGTGAGTGCAAGTTTGTTGGCAGTTACGTAATATGGTCTTGATGATGAGGTCTTAATTGTGGCGGCTAATTACTCACTAATTATGCAGCTAAATGAGCTAATTTGGTCTACGAGTCTGGCAATTGATATGTTAGTGAACATTTTTGAAAAAATTATACTGATAAAACAAGATTATTAAAAAAATCGTTAAAATTAAAAAAGAAGGGAGACAGAAATTTCACCGCCTTTTACTGCATGGGTTCTAATTTTCCTGAATACGCGGCTGGCCGGCCCTTGAATACGCGGATGGGAATTCTGGCCCAATACGCGGCTAGCTTCAGTCCCGTGGTTTAAATTTGTACAAGTCGCTGTATTATTTTGGTATAAACTTTGAATAACATTAACCGAATAACTTATACAATTTTGGATAATTTTGTTAATGAAACCAAATTAACCACTGATCTCTACACTAAGTTAGTGTAGAGATCAGTGAAATTAACCGGTCTAGGAATATAATGGTAAATGACAACATCAAAGGTTAAATTTACAGCGAGCGCCCTCAAGTGGCAAGTTATAAATTCTGTTCTAAGGCTAGGCTCACATGAACTTTCAAGAACAAGGAAACTGATCAATGCCTTGATGATTTCCGAGCGCCCTTTGATCGAAAGTTAGGCATCTTAAACACATGGAAACATGAAGCCAAGTAACTCTAGGAGTAGAGGGAAGTCCAGTGGATCGAAAAAGGAAGTAACAGTAACAAACACGTGGGAAAAGTAAGTTTACAGGCAATAATTTTGCCTACTTCCCGGACATAACTTGCCAATTTTTGTTGGCTATGAGTATGATTGAATCACGAATGTTGTATTAATTAAAAAACAACAAACTGACAAAGGGTGAGCCCTATTTATAATTGAGGATTTTACTATTTTTGTTTTTCATTTTATTCAAGTTTAATTTCAAAGCTACTAACTTATGTGTTGTTTAGCAGACCAGAAGTTATTTCTTTAGTAGAAGCTTACTTTACTTGGCATGCTTGGTTATCATGGTTATGTTCCGTCCTAGCCCAGGTTGGACTCCTCCTGACGTCCTACCAGGGCTATGTTCCGTCCCAACTTCAACTTGACAATTGTCCCAACTATAGTTGGGACTGGTCCCAACTTGGGAAAAATTTCCGTATCCAGCCACCACTTTTTCATTCGTTATGAAATAAAATAGTATCTAATTTACTCAAATGAGATATTCCTTTGGGTAAAAATGAGTGAAAAAGTGGTGCCAGGATACAGAAATTTTTCCGTGGATTTTTTAAAAATACTGTGTGCATGGTGTGTGTGACCATGAAGGTAGGACTACTGCAGACACACAAGCTCCTGATGCGATCTGCGTTAATTAACAAGATTCTTTGTTTCAAACCTGGGTCTCGGCTCTGTACAAACTCATGTCATAACTGATGATGGAGCTAGTTAGAGCCTGTCGCGAGCCGGTGCCCAGGACAAGGTTTGGAATGATAGTAATATATATCGCTCATAATGGACCGCTAACTCGGTGTACAATGTAAATAGTGTTTTTCATAGATGGTTTTGACAGCGGCCTCATGCTCATGCCGAGTGACGCTTTCATTCTCAAAGAAGGCCTACGCATTTATTTTTAGTTTCCCTTCTCTTTGAAAACCAAAATTCTAATTAATCTCAAATATTCTCAAGGGAAAGTGGTCTTAAAATTTCATACTATGATACTTACTATTATTACAATGTATTATATTTTTAGTTGATTCATGGGGGTGCTTTGTGTTTACTGCGATCCCAACTATAAATGGGATGTCCCAACTTTAACACTCAAGTTGGGACCAGTCCCAACTATAGTTGGGACAGTTGTCAAGTTGGGACGGAACAGTTAAAATGTGTTACTTACCATGCTTACCAGGTAGCTACCCAGGCAGTGGCATTACATCTATCTATGATCTAGTTTGATGACTGGTTTACTGCCTATTACATTTTGCATTTTGTCTGTCCTGGATGCTGGAAATTTCTCATCACGTTGGATCAACATTTTTGTCTTATAAATTTTAAGTTTAAAAGCATAGTTTTTGCCAGGCATACCCGACTGACTCAAGACTGACAAAAAATGACTTAATTTTTTAAACAAAAATTCTGATAAAAATACCTGTATAATTAAATTGTTTGTTACTCACTGTATGTTTGGTTGGATCATTTTCACAGGATCTTAATTAAACAATTGAACTGAAGGAAATCCTCAAAAAATCTAGTCTGGAAATTTGTCTGATTTTGGAGCATTTATGATTATGATTCTGCCTGTACTCTGTAGTGTAGGTCAAATAACAAATGACCAATTAGGAATTGGGCCAGGCATAGCAATCTTTATAGTTGACAAATCTGGTTGTTGAGTGGATTATCTTGGAGGAATAAGTACATTCTCCAGCCTTCACCACGTAAACTTTGCTTTTGATTATTCAGTATAGCCAAGGTATCACCAGAAAGTCTGTACTGCTGGACACCTCAGGCCTCCACAGCCCTCAAGATTCTTATATCTGCTCGTTTCTGTGCAGCTCTACTCAGCAACATATCCGACTGTGATGAGACGTTCAACTATTGGGAACCTGTAAGTCAGTGTTACAGACCTAGAATTTCATCCTTAAGAGGACAAGGCCATTTGTATCTTGCAAATGGCACTTCCATTGGAAAATGTGAAAGCCTATAGTATTGACAATTTTGGAAGGGGCACCAGGGCCAAGACTACGGAGGCCATGGTATCTGGCCTTCGTCTAATTCCAGGCCTTGTGATACACCCCAACCCATCGTTAGAAACTCTCCAAGCACCGAACATTAGATGGGCCTGTCCCAACTTGGGTACACACAACCAACCAATCAATTAATTTAAAAAATCAGTCATAAAATGTATCTAGGGCAACAGTTCATGCAGATTATATTTAAGTTTGAAAGCCTCGACTTCACCTAAATCTGTTTTCTACTGCTTATTGCACGTTGTGTAATAATTGTTAATTAGTTATCAAAATTGCTTATTACATTTTTATTAGCCTACTTTACGATTTATGTCACTGTCTACTGAGTGTAAGTGTTAAACTTTACATTTGAAAAGTGAGATGCAAGGAAAGTGATGAAATATGATGTCAATCAATCAAATTTCTTTGTTTCTTGCAGACTCATTATATAATTTACGGACAAGGATTTCAGACATGGGAGTATTCCCCAGCCTATGCGATTCGTTCTTATGCGTATCTACTCTTACACGCATTGCCTGGCAGACTGCATGCTCAACTACTTGCAGCTAATAAGGTTTGTACCGGTGTCTTTATCTTTTCTAAAGTTTGACCACTTTTGAAATGTGTCACGGTGAAACAAGATTCAACAATTTGTTCACCTTTTAATCTAGTGTTTTAAACTGTTTAGAATACACAGTGTGGTGGGGGTGAACAAGTACACCTCTCATTAAACTTTCGAAAGTTTTGAGAGGTATTACAAACTTTGAAAGTTTTGAGAGGTATTACAAACTTTGAAAGAAGAGAGTAATGCACAATGAATGTTTGGCTGGCTCAGCAACCCATACATTTCAAACCTAGTTTACATACACCTTGTTCAAACATTTTTTTTCCAAAACATTTTTTTTCCAGTGTTTTTTAAAAAGTTGGTAATTGTGAGTTATTGCTTGGCACATTAGACAGTGTACAGGCACCTAGGCGTTGTTAACGGAAACTGTCAATTTGATTTCAGATTCTTGTATTTTATTTCACTCGATGTCTGCTGGGTTTGTGCTGTGCCTTATGTGAGCTGTACTTCTATAGGTGAGAATGAGATTTTATACACTTGTAAGAAAGTCCTCAGCTTCTTTTACCCGTAAAAACACTTTATTGTCAGGACTAATTCAATTTCCAAAATTTCAAAAAGTTGTCCAAACAATTATAGTAAAGGCTTGAGATCCTCGTAAAGCACTATATAGAAACTAATTATTATTATTACTATGAATATTATTATTTACTTGTTCAAGAAGAATAACTTTTAACTTCAACAAGATTTGTGATTCACGTTTTTAATGGCAAGAGTACAATCATGCACTACCCCATCACCCTCTCTAAAGGTGGAGAGGAAAAAAAATCAAGCGAGCTTTGCAGCTAGACACCATGTAATTAACTCTCCCTATGAGCTGTGGTGGTTCTGAGATGAACCAGTTCTTAACAACTCAACGTTTCCATCAGTTTTTTTTTGATCTTCTTCAGGAGAACACTTCTTCTGAAGATGATCAAAGCACTGATTGAAACGTCGAGTTGCTAACCACCTGTTATTCACGGAACCACTACAGCTCAGAGAGAGAGAGAGAGAGAGTTATATGTTTTTTTTGGTGTCACTGCAAACCTCACTTGATTGTATGCCCTCCATGCAAACTTTCAAATCCTACTTAAAAACAAAAATGCACACCATTGTGAGTTCATCAAGATGTACCAGGTGGAACAAAGGATGTTTTGTTTAACGCAAAGGGGCAACAGGATCCCTCATCTTTTGTAGCTCTTGTTACCTTGTCATTGTGTAACATGGATGTACGTATCCCATGACCAACAGGGCAGTGATTGGGGTACTATGGATGAAAGTGCATAGTTAATGTTAAATGCTAGCTTACAAGAAACTTTTTTTGTTTTGTTTTTTCCAGGGGAGTCTGCAAGAATTTTGGGGCAAGCGTTGGACGTTTGACATTATGCTTCTCTCTGTTCAGTACAGGCATGTTTATATCCAGTGCAGGTGAGTCAAAGAACAGACTTCTTATCTCACTTTGACAAATTTTACTCTGCTTTATAGAGAGAGTAAGGCCCAAACAACATAAACACTTATCATTTAAAAAAATTCAATGTTGTATGAGCTTATTCACCTGTAGGACCCCAGTTCGAATCCCACTGTGGGTGCTACGTGGATTGGGGTTTCAGTCTCCACCTGAGTGCATGGGTTTTGGCTGGTTTAATTGCCTGAGGTTTTCCTCCCACACCTAACACTGACACTTCCTTCTTTGTCTTTTCCCATGGGGTTCTAGGCTGTAGTAATTTTAGTTTGCTTTTCAATGCTTTTCTGAGAATCCTTGGCTTCACAAACAGATTTTTAAAGAAATAAATATAACCAAGCATTGTTTGCTTCAAACATGTACACAGAATTCTGGCAATGGTCCTGTAAGCGTAGAATGTGATGTGATCAAGCTAGATGAGTCGTCTGTCGGAAATGCTATTATGCAGAAACAAGCCAAAACAGGCCAACAGGGTTGAAGATTTCAACAACAAAAATTTGTTTAATTTAAATGCCAAATGTATCTTATGTTGTATTGGCAACTCCCTTCCTGATAAATAACATAAAATGGGGTTAAAGTTAGCATTGAATACAAATCTGCAGATGTATTTTCAGTAAACAACTCGACTTTGAACCTCTTTATCCCGGTTTCATTCTTCATGCATCTCTTGGTGTGTCTACTTTCACAACTTTTGAACCAAAGGTGATATCAACATGGGGTTTTGACAGCATTAAAGCATAGATTATGCTCTTTTCAAATGTATCCAAAAGTGAAAAATGACCTGGGTCGACAAACAACTCATTTTGCTTGAATTCATCACATACGTGAGATTATATCTTCAAAGTCATGCTCCATAAACAGTGATGGCCAGTCCTTGAAACCAGAAAGTCCATGATATGCCTCATCATGCTCTAGAAAGTCTCTTGAACTAGTTGGCATCGATACTCGACAAAATTTCATCGTACAATCCAGAACACATAGAAGGCCTCACAAGTCATTATATCACTGCCCTATGCCAAAAGTAGATTCTACCATACAAGGTTTTCGATCCATACACAATTCCTTTCTGGGGTAGTCTCCCTTCATGCCCCTCTTCAGTCATTAGAGCTAAGTCATTTTAAAGATGCTATCGCTGAACATATGTTCGATAACAATGTGCATCCTACCACTCACTAACTCCCACCATGCCAACTGTAGTGGGATGTGATTTTAATCGTTTAGATGGAGGATAGTTGATGTAGATGCAGATGAATGCAAAATGCCACAGTGAGCAGCACCTGAAATCTAGGCCTAGATACTTTTTGAAGAGTAACCATACTCAACTTTTAGTTGTCTCACCCTTAAAGTCCCAATTCGGCCTTTAACCAGTTTCCCCAGTGTGGGTTTTAGAAGGATTTCGGCCAGGGATAGACCCATAAAACCATTGCTTATCGCAGGATCAGGCATCCCAATCTTGTCCAAGTCATAACAGCTTGGTGTAGAGTGACATAGGAGAAGAGGAATGGAAGGATTTCTGCCTAGTCTGTCAGGGGAAGGATATTTACCTCGTTGTTTCAACAACTATCCACTTCCCTTTTTTAGGAAGTTTGAAACACCCTGAATTGTATCATCACGTCAGACCATTAATGATTCCTCGTTTTCTTTTACAGCATTCCTTCCTAGCAGTTTCTCTATGTACATGACAATGGTGTCCATGGCAGGATGGTACCTGGACAACTACCCTGTAAGTCATCTCAGTTCTCATGAATGTTATTTGGTTTTTGC
Source organism: Pisaster brevispinus (assembly GCA_023634235.1). Classification (NCBI taxonomy): domain Eukaryota; kingdom Metazoa; phylum Echinodermata; class Asteroidea; order Forcipulatida; family Asteriidae; genus Pisaster; species Pisaster brevispinus. Next base: position 57,883 of record JAMKCF010000105.1, read on the forward strand.
CCTTACACCAATGGTATTAAGCACTGCATACTCGGTGATTTCCCCCGAGTCCTGTGAAAAAAAAATCCACTGGCATATCACATGGGTGAGATTCGAACTCATGACCTTTGCTCTGCTAGAGCAGATGTCTTACCACTAGAACACCGAGCTAGTCTGGTAGCCAGAGGCAGTTCAAATCCTATATTTTTAGCAGTTGGTACTGCAATGATATTTTGCAAAAAAATAGTTAGTGGCCTGACGTTTCGACCCTAGCAGAGTCTTTCTCGAAGGCTAAATCAATGATATTTTAGCAGATGTTCTTTTTGCATCTATATCCCGTTGCAAAATTAACATATTAAAAAACTATGAATGTTCCAGCTCTTTACATAAATGAGTTACCCTTACTTCAGAGGCCCACTTGCCCACAGGTGACCTCAATCCGCCACAATCCTCCACTCCTATATTGCTTCATACCAACATATTTGGACTTAGATAAGATTGGAATGCCTGGCCCGGTGATAAGCAGTTGTTATTTGGGCCTACAGTCCTCAATCCTTCTCTATCCTCCAGTTTCTGGAGAGGGTTTTGTAGGATCCTGGAGGGTTTAATTTAGGGTTAACATGATCATAAATTCTAATTTTATGAAAAAGCTGCTTTTAGTTGAACATTCTGGTTAAACGGATATCTGCTCAGGAAAAATAAGCATAAAAGCAGTTTCAAAAGAAACATTTGTTATGGTATTTTGTTTGGTAAACTTTTTGGGGGTTGGCAAAAGTATTTTTGTTCTGAGTTAAATTTTTCAAAGCATCACTCTGACATGGGGTCCAGGACTGCATGGTCTTAAAAGGTTTTCTCTACAATCATTTCGTCAAAGAGGTTAATGTAATTGGTAAACACTGATTGGAGCTTAGCAAACAGCAGTCGTTTTTTCTACAGTTCAACTTCCTCAGTGAATCAAATTCGGCTGTTCATCAATTTTTTTATTTCAATGTAAACTCAAATATGCGCTAGAGAAATGTAAACACTTTTCTTCTTTACAGGTGGCGATATTAGGCACAGCAGTCAGTGCATTGGTTGGATGGCCATTTGCTGGAGCCTTGGGGTGAGTACATATCTTATCTTCAAGCAAACTTTAAACCTCAGTTCTGATTGGTTGACCCATAGCATCAAGAGGTGTGATATAAACCTATGTTACATGGCCCATATCGCACCCTGCGTAATGCGCTGTTCTAACCCCGCGTATTTAAGCTTCACGCAAAACATACAGTTGTTCCAACACCACATATTGCATTTAGCTGTGCTTCAAGTTTGTGCTTGTAGATAAATTCGTTATCACACCCGCACTCGGGGGAATACTGGAAAAACTTTAGCGCGCCTTTGGCCTCAATGGATATGGGACACAGAAGCGCTACGTTTTTCATATTGTGTGATAACTAACAGTGTTCGTAAAACAATAGACCCATCTCACTGCTGTCACATTTCTGTAGCAACGCAGGTCTGCCATGCTGAGTACTATACACATGTAGGATACGTACATGGAGTGCCATCCAGCGTTGCGTTTCACAGCACATGTTCCCACAGTTCTAGTGACATGTGTGCGTGGCGTGCATTCGTTAGCACTCCAGCATGGCGAGCGATAAAATAGTGACAGCATCTGAGAAGGGTCTATTGTTGCTCAGCCCCCATGAGGTATGTGGCTAGGAACGGCGCCCGTTTCCATCAAAGTCCTTCTCCACCTATTGACCCTCAATGATAACATACATTTTGTAGTTTTACATTTATTTTATGCTTGGTGTATTTGTAGTCCAAATGTTATTTTATTAGTGGCAGTGAACCACTTGATTGGACTACTGGGTTTCTATAAAGGGGTTGACGACACAATTATTAAAGCTCATTACCAAATTTTCACTAATGCATTATTGACAGATTAGCCTCAGCTTGCCTCGACTTTGTGCTGAACTTCTAGCCATGATGAGCCATAAGTAGCTCCTCGCGCAAGTTTGAAACTTGCGCAAGCCAAATATGTGACCTCCCAACTAAAATTGGGTCGAGGAATTTGCGAGCACCGTGCAATCCTCTGATAGCGCCCTCTTTTGACTTAATCCCCTCACCATGTTTATATCGCACGTTTAAAGATGGCTACCTGATCTCCTCTTAAACCAATCAGAATGGATGAACTGTCCAAGGTATTCATGAATAACAATTAAATGCCGGTATTTTTATGGTGTTGTGCAGAATACCCATAGCTATTGATATCCTTATTCGACAAAAGCGACTTGCAACATTTATGAGATGGTGCTTGGTTGCATTGGTCTTCATATTGGTAAGTCTAAGATTCTCCGTTTCTACTCACATCATTGTAACTCTGAATAAGTGTTAAGAATTGCCGCTATCAAACGAACACCGGGAACTATTTCATAACATTTCTGAGTAAATGAGTTTGATAGTCAGAAAATGAACTAGGCAGAAAGGTGTCATTAGCTGAATTGGCACAGACTCTTCATTATTTATTAAGTTATTTATTTCTAACCATCTTTATTGAGGATAACCATCTAGCAAGCTGATCATTTGAGGCCCTCATTTAAAATATAACATGGAATATAAAAAAAAACCAAGATACATGTATAAAACATCAAGAGGCTACAAAACTAGAGACAGAACCCGCAGGTAATTGAAGCAGAGGTTGAACATAACATTACAAGAGCCATAAGAACTATTTAAAGAGAGAGCCATGAATAAAAACTTGTACTGTTTCCTCGCACTAACGTCACACACAGCCACTGGTGCCACACTGGCCATTTTAGGAGTCATCTTGTAGCGTGTAAAACGCTGCGTTGCCAAAAACGTGTATACCACAATGGGTGCACGGGGGGGGGGGGGGGCACATTTGTTATTCTAGAGGGGCACTGCTGGCAAATCAATTATAGATTCCATTTGCACTTTTTTTAAAACTGGATCTTGATCTACGTATTTGTGGGTTCCAAATGGGGGAGGGGCACTGACATAAATTGGGGGGGGGCTTGTGAACCCCTGTGCCCCCACCCTTAGTTACGCCACTGGGGGGACTGACTTCCAAAATGGCGCAACCAACATGAATGTGATGATGACATGAGGTAATTTAGGTCAAAAAAGGAGTTTAAAAAGCTCATGAATGGAAACATTTGTTGCCTGTTTTTGTCCTTTAGAAAATGTTTGGAAATTTATGAAAATTTAGTGCCTCTTAGTGTAAAGTGTTGCATCGCGTGACTGCAGTTTTCTCTCGAATTGAATTCAGTTTTTCTTTTGTTCGTTGAAGGTTCCCTTGGTTTGGATTGATTCAAAGATGTTTGGTAAACTCGTTATTGCACCTCTCAACATCGTCATGTACAATGTGTTTAGTGACCACGGTGCAAATCTATATGGTAAGTTTGTACTATGGTTTCAGAGACATTCCTATGTCTTTGTTTGTTATTGTTGAAACCATGACTCCTTATTGCTACAATTTATTGTCATAACTTATTATAACGATTGATTTGTCTTGTATGACAGGTGTGGAGCCGTTTCATTTCTACTTCATCAATGGATTCCTAAATTTCAACGTAGCTTTTTTCATGGCTCTGGTGGCCCTTCCTTTTTCAGTAAGTTTGTAATTTCCTTTTTCTGTTCTCTTAAAGTCGTGTTACATGATAGGCAATAATCTGAAAATGGTATTAATTTTCCTGTACTTTTTAGCAACTTAATACTATTGCCAATGTTTCTGAAAGCATATTTAAAAATTTACCCAGTAAGTTTCTCTTGTGGTTTGTTACTTGATATTTGAAATAAAAAGTTACATCCCTCTGCTGCTAATTTCCAGGTTGTATCGTAAACTTGGGTGTGATCCCGGTAGTTACAAGTTGAATGGCCTCTGACTGGCACCCCAAGATATTAACAAACGAGTGGCTCAAGTTGATAGAGCATCGGCATTTTAATCCGAAGGTCGCAAATTAAAATCCTGTTCTAGTCAACTTTTCTTTACTCAACCCAACATTTAAACAAATTTTCCTTTTGAAATTTGCATCTCAAAGCTTGGTTCTTAATTTGATTTAACATTACACAAACGTATAATCACACACTGTACAAATCATGGACAAATCTTAAAGCGTTATTTACTGGGGTTTTTTGGTTTTTTTTAATATGAGCACCTAAATTTAAGAAATGTTCACTCAGTTGAATGGCTGATGTGTTTGTTGGAAAAAGAGAATCAGAAAAAAAACGAACTAAATACTGGAAACCAATACTGATCAATTAATTGTTTCAAGCTTAATGGGACCCCTGTTCTATAATGTTTCCTGTTTTCACTCCGCCTTTACACAATGGTTGTCTTTTTGACGAGGATCCAGATGTTTAACTCGGTATTTGATGTGTCTGATTAGTTTGCAGTAAATTGGTACGTGAAGGGCCGGCCGTTTGCTAGTGCTGACCCTCTACCTCACTGGTTGACACTTATGCCCATGTACCTCTGGATTGTTGTCTTCTTCGGTCAGGCTCACAAGGTGCTGTATGACGCATGGAATAGAACTGTCAGTTAGCTACTAGAATTACAACCATGTTATCTTGTTTGGTGTTTTACCATGCATTTCTTATAAAATTTACACTGCCTGTTTTTGTGAGTTAAAGTTGAATACAATTGAAACCAATGCCTGAAGTTAACTTTTCTATACGTATTTATAAGGTAGGGTCATAGAGTCAACAATTAATGACCATCAAAACTTAAAGAAGCACTGCTGCTCTTGATAGTACAAACCATTTTGAGAGAGGATTCCCTTCAAGTAATATGGTTTGGACAATGTTTCACCCCAAAACATTTGAATCTGAGAAATGATTCATGCATTGAATTGTTTTTTTAGACTTCTGAGGGTTGGTGTCCGTTCTCGAATGCTGCAGCCAGAGATGTGGTTGGTACCCACTGTCACCTCACTTAACGTTGATTGATATGACGTTTATGTGATATTACCATGACATATTTTTGCTGTTTTATCGGCAAGTAGACACTGCATTCAGCTGAAACTTTCGCATGTGACTTTTATTGTATCTTTCTTGATAAGTTTCCCTACAAATCAGCATTACGTTGACAACAAACAATTTGTGACCCTATCTTTAAACTAGGTTTTCATTCCCTAATACTAAAATAAGCAGAATTAAAATGAACTTACCCAAAGGGTAATCCTATCATTACCAGGTTTTTTTTTATGCATGATATTTTTTTTATAAAAAGCCACAGATAGTCAGCTGACCTAGATGACCGAACTTTCATAAAGATGGATTTGTATATGTAAAAGTACGCGGACGTTATTGGTTATTGTGAAAGACTGGTATCTGCTCTTTATGTATTCTAATACATGAAATATCAAACAAACCTGAAAGTTTAAGTTCGGTCGGTCATCAGAGTCACAGATCCACCATGACATCTTGATACCGTCTAAGTTATGCGCAAATCTGTGAAAACCCTTATTTTCAATCTTAGCAATGTTAATTACGCTTTATAACGTAGTTTCATTGTTAAACCATGGTATATGTGCTAGTCGGATACTTATCATTTTCGTAGATTCATGAAGTTCTTTTCTCTGCATTTGAATTTAGGAGGAGAGATTTCTGTTTCCCATCTACCCATTCTTCATCTTAGGAGCTGCCATTACCATGTCTTCCATACAGGTGAAGAAATTTGGTTTCTTAAAACTTACTAATTACTCAGTAGACTCAATTGAGTGTACAAAAATTAATGACCAATTTCTTGCAATATGAAAAGGAGATACCTTACACTAAAGACAGTCTTCAATAACTAGCCTGTGAGTCCTTCAAAATCCATCTTGGGCTTTAGTGGATTTTTGATAGAAATTGTACCGTAAGCCAACCACTCTAAGCATGAGGCCAGTCATACCAATCTTATCAGAGTCCAAACATTTGGATGTTGGGTTACCATAGAGTGTAATATTTTTATGGGTTTGGTACGGAACCCCCCAAACCAACCACTCTAATACCATAATGCCAGGCATACCAATCTTAGCAGATTCCAAACGTACTGTAGAGGTGTTAAGGAACCAAAGAGTGAAGTAAATTAATGAACCCGACACAGTGCCTAGCCAGCACACATTGGGAATTGGCGTTAGTTTCTTCAAACCAAATTTAAAACATTCTATAATATCTATCAATAGAAACTGTACCATCATCTCTTCACTCCGTACAAGCCACAACATTACACATGGTCTTCAAACTGGCTGGCAGCTACTGTTGCTGTTATATTTACCGTACTGTCTCTATCAAGATCAGCGGCGCTCTTCTTTGGTAAGACATATTCTAATTAATGGTTATAATAATAGTTTTAATAATTTATTCTTCATAGAGCGTTTTACATAAAATCTCAACACGTTGTACAGGAAATCACAACAAAATATACAGTAAATCAGTAAACAGATAATTAGCTAATTATATACCATAGAGTAAAAAAAGCACACAAAGACGAAGTAAAATCCCAGACTCTCTAAAAACCTTGTTTTACGTTAAAAATTGCATAAACACCGTAAAAGGTGAGCAGCTGCCCATGATTTCCTTTTGGTTAGTGTTACCTAAATTCCACCATAATTCATTTCACCATCACAAAGTTCAGCTCAATTTGCAGTATTTTTGACCCCCTGAGGGCATGGATGAACCCAATTTACAAGATGCTAAACAAGTGAAATGAACTGGATTTCTGTCATTTTTTGTTGTTATAAATAGTTTTTCACCATTGATACAAGAAAATAACATTACAAAACTGCACTTGTGGTGTAAGAAAATTTACAGTTGAAAGCTGTCAAAAACACGGTCCATTGGCTATCAGAAGCATTATTTTAAACACATTTAGTAAGTCTTCATTAGAGACTTTAGGGAAGAAGGTGTTAAGTTCTTGACCTGTATGTCACCAACCTTGTTCCCATGGGGGATCGATCCAGCCTCACTATTTTTTCCCAACGTGCCTTGCTCGCTCATAACCCCAGGAATTGTCTAAGTTGGCATTTGCAAATATATTACTCAATTCATTTAGGCCTGTAGTTGATTCACTCTTTGCTTGCGCTCAAGAATGATAACCTGCAAAAGAGGTAAAGCATTTTTTTTTTGGGGGGGGGGGTGGACAAGATAGTCATGTTTCCAAGCATAACTGGTAGTTTGTTTGATTTGGCAGGTTACCACACCCCTCTGGATGTCTACCCTCTTCTAGGTGGTATAGCTGATGACAAAGCGATACACACATTACCCCCTGACCGACCGGTCAACGTCTGTGTCGGCAAGGAGTGGTATCGCTTCCCAAGTAGCTTCTTCCTTCCAGACAAGTAGGAAAATATTTGTCTTCCCTTGTTTTCTATCTTTTATTAAACTATTTACTAGACCCTCAGCAGTGCCATGCATTTTAATATGCAAATTACTTCTGTTTTTAGAAATTTAAAATACAATTTCTAGAAACAATCAAGGCATACACAAAGACAAAGCTGACTTCCAAAACTAGTTTTAAGGTAAATTTAACCTTTCAGAGAACCGGACAGATACAGCTGGTCAGGGACACTGCTAGAAATAAGCATCAAATCCGAATACCAATCACACACAGGACACATTGTTTTGGCTGGTGACAGTTCTCTGCATGTTGTACTTAGCTGTTTTTATCTTGGCCTAGTGCTTTTTCAAATTGATTACAGCCCTCAAGTCTTTGCTTACTCAACTACAAAAATGTTTTTAGTGGGTGAAAAGGCATTGATGTGCCGAGCCCGATGTGAAAACTTGGTGGTGACTGCCCAGTAGCTATTTCTTCGCGTACTAGTGCAAAGTGTATTTGATTGATTTTACTATGTGTAACAACAGGTGTTCAGGTTAGCATTAATTGAAATGTAATATCAGCCAATTCATGTAGGAACAGTAAGTATTGTGTAGCAAACATAACAGACCTTTATGTAGACCTTGCAATGACATCGTCCAGCCGCCATCTTGGAAGTAAACCAATGACAAAGGAAGCGCTCAGAATTGGAGGCGCAGCACACGGGGTGAGCCAATGAGCAACCTCCTTTTGACTTCTACGCGAGGGCGCCCCACTCAAATAATGTCATGTGCATAAGGTGTATTTATAAGATATGTTAAAAGCTTTGCATAGATTCGTCTTAAGAAGAGTTGTCAATATTGCCATAGTGATTTGTATTGTGACATCACACTTTGTTTAGCAATTAAAATTGATACACATCTTGGTGGCGTCTTGTGGCCGAGCGGTTAAGAGCACTGGACTGAAGCTCTGGTGTTTCTGATCAGCAGAGTCCCAATCTTGACACATGTGTCCTTGAGCATGACACTTAAACAATAATTGCTTTGTCTAGCTGGGACGTGAAGCTGTAAGTCCCATGTACTAGGATTGGTAGTGCATGTAAAAGGGCCCAGAACACTTACCTTTGGAAGAGTAGGGGTTAACCCCTGTGTCTCTGGTTCACATAGCAAGCACCATTGTTTACAGGTTTCCTCAGGCTTGCGAGCTACAGTGATTAATTTCACTTATGAGGCATCCTTGGTTTCATTACCAGAAATATGTTATAACAAAATTAATCATAAGATCAATCTTAGCTCTTTTTAAAATCAAGCCATGACGTTCTGTTCAGAAGACTTGATCCATCGTCTTGGCCTGCATGGAGACATTCAGGGGGAACACCCAATTTTGAACCAAATCCACCAATTAAATTTCAGCTGGAGGTTACAGTTCATTGAGTCAGAGTTCAGAGGTCAACTGCCTAAGCCATATGGGTCAGGAGAAGATGCAACCAGAATCATTCCAACAGATATGAATGAATTTAACCTTGAGGAAACATCCAGATATGTGAGTACTTGACTCGATAGCCAGGTCCCAATGCCTTCGAACGCCTTCAACAGAAAAAAATAGCAACTTTCTGTTCCGCTAAGGAAATATACAGTGAGCTAGGCACAAACAGTAAATATGACATAGTTATTTGGTCGGTAACCCATTTTCTGGCAAGTAAAATTGTTTAGTGCTTAAATAAATTATGAAATTAAGCAGCTCTGTAAAATTGGAACCTGGCTCGAAATTTCTAGATACCATAATTTCGTTCATAGTTATTTAAATTTTTCGGAAAAAGTCATGTTATCTTGCTAAAAACAAAATAGATTTTTATTCAAGCAGTTAATCAAACATTTACTTAATTCCTTGATGTGAAATGTTTGCAGTATTTTATTGTTTCAGCTTGACATCTCCAAATGTCATTACCTGATTGATCTGGACCTACCCCAAGAAACACCCAGAGAACCGCGCTACTCACTCAGGGAAGATGAATGGGAGATTGTTGGCAGCATGCCGTATCTAGATTCACAAAGGTATTCCTGATGAAAGGGAGTTACACTATGAATAATTGCACCCTAGCAGAGTCTTTTTCAAAACAGAAGCAGCCACCTGGAAATACATGAATAGAGAGAAAGAAAGGTAGAAGGAACACAGAAAAAGCAATGGGTAAACGACCTTGCCTTTTTCTGTGTGCTTTCATAATGCTTACACTATGAATAATTGCAAAAAATAGTTAAAGGCCTGAAATTCCGACCCTAGCTAAGTCTTTTTCAAAGTCTAAATGACAAAACAACTCGCATAAACAGGTACATGTATATAAGTGTAATAGAAGCAGTCAAGTGGAAATACATGAATAGAGAGAGAGAGAGAGAGAGAGGGGGGGAGACAGAAAGCACACAGAAATAGTAAGGGGTAAAAAAAAGGTTCGACTGCTTCTGTTACACTTGTACAACTGTTTACCTTTTCATATGTGTTGTGTTGTCATTTTTAATAGCCTTTTTGCATTTATACCATAGATAAACATAGGTCTCAGTTGGCAGAGCACTGGCACGTCAATCCAGAGGTCGCACGTGCAAATCCCAATCTCGTAGAGTTTGTCTTTGTTCACCCACTTATTTCTCTCATTTAATTTGTATCCTGTGCAAACATCTTTTGTGACTATTATTCCTCAGGTCTCATCGGGTCTTCAGAGCATTCTTCATTCCTTTTGTATCGGGGAGATATGTCAAGCTTGGTGACTATAATATTCTAAAGACAAAGCGAAGAAAGATCAGTAAGAAGAAAACTGCTCCAAGAGATGGTCCAGCAGTGGCGAGATGAGCACCCATTAAGGCTACAAGTTAAAGGTAGGGTCATGCTTTGGCGGTGACCCTGAAAAAAATTCTGTAAATTTTATCCGAAAGCTTACTCGTCAAAAAGATGATAATGGTAGAAAGCATCCTGCAAAATTATTTTGTCTGATTGCCCCTGTTGATTAGAAATCACTTAAAATATTTCGATGAATTTGAATCTCCATCGGAGATACACATTTCCGTGGAGTCTGTTTGTGAATGCTATGACCGGAGATACCGTTGATACCCGCTGGTCAACTTGCTTAGCGTGGATGGGTTTGATTTTCTTGATGAAAATACTTTGACAGTTTTTTGCTGTTTTCTCAAAGTAGACACTGTATTCAGGTGAATCTTTCACAGGTGAGTTACATTGTAACTTGATTGGCAATTTGGCTAAAGTCAGCATTGGAATGATTTTTAAAAAAAGCAATCTATGACCGTACCTGTAAATGCTTTACTGAAGGTTTGAGGATAGGTGGGAGGATTTCTACAACTACTTTGGCTAGTGTTGTTAGTTTTACTTAAATTTGTGTCAATCTAAAATTCTGTTGAATGGAAAAGTTGTTCAAACACAAATTTAAAAGGAACAAAAAGCAAGGGTTCTGTGATTGTTGTGTTTACATTTCAACAAAGGTTATTGTTTTAAATAATCACTTTGCTGTAGCTGATAAAGAACAAAGAATTTAAACTTTATTTTATGTCAGGATCAGGAGTCGTACACAATTTTTATTTTGAAAAGCACCCAAGTAGCAATTGCTAATGATTCTTTTTTTTTTTCTCTTTTTTTTTTTTTTACTTATCACAAAATCACAGTGTACACTGGTCCTATTTTATGTAAAGATTTGACAATATGAAGACATTTGACAATATTTGAAGTAAATATTTGTACAGTAGTGGCCTCAACGAGAATGAAAATCCAGTCCAGTCATCTTGAGAAATCTCTTTGAGTAGAACTTTTACTGTTAATGAAACATCGCAATTGAACACCGAGATGGGTTTACATACAATATTTAACAGTTGAATACAACCCATGGTATTACAACATCATGTAGAAAATAGCTTGTTCTTTGTGGTTGATGAAAATTGTATAATATTGACCTATTGAAACAAGTACTGGTTTATTTGTGGGGATTTTTTACTGGTATGAACTTAAGCAGTAAGCCTTCACATTGAAACTGAATATCAGTTTTAATAATTAGCAAACCTGTACATTGTACCTTTGGAGATAATTGATTAAATACCATTGACAACATTGATTTTGAAATACCATCAAATTCGGTATCAGCTGAATTGTTTTTCTCTCTATTGCTAAATAAACAGAAGCGAAGTTGGTATTGCGATACTGACAGTCATTTTAGATTGCCCGTAAAACATTAAATGATTAAAAATGTGGTTTGTTGAAGTTTCTTAGCCAGTTCGAAACTTTGCCCTAAAATAATCACACGTTAAAAAGAGCCGTCATCAATGCAAACCTTTGCCTAGAAGAACTCACCGAGTTTGTTTTATTATTTCGTTGTAATTTCGTCGCTCAACGATAGGTTTCACTTGCATAATTAAGCAAATCAACTCAGATAGAAACTTTCAATCATGCCGTTTTCGGCCATCTTGAGCTCCAAACCACTGCACTATTAATGCCATTATGTTCACGTCGCCCCCCCCCCCAAGATCAAGAAGAACTCTAGGGTTTAAAATTGTCATTTGGGTTAGCCCATGCTCTTTCAGCATTGCAAATAAAAGTTACATAACATGTTTTTAATTGCACCCTCTTTAGGTTAAATATAAGCCACTTTTGTTGCGGTTAAGTACACGATTGACGATCCGCCAAAAGTCTCTGGAACCAAGCCGCTGCGTTGGTATAAAACCAGCAACAGAGTTCCGAAACTGTTTCCAAAACTATATCAAACAAATAAAATCATCAAAAACAAAGTGCTGATTTTATTTTTATTTTGATAAAACATCCAAGGTTTGTATTTCACAAAATTTGTTCGAATGAATTATGCCTCCCAGGCAATAAAAATGTTACGATGACAGTTTCCATCTTCTGAGGGAAACGAATACTTGAATTATCAATATCATAATTTGTCAAAAAAATAATACTTCCCAAATAAAGGGATAAAATCTGGGTCAAGTTATATAAAAAGGTGTCAATGGGGCCTACTGCAAACCCTTCAAATTTGGCCAAAATTCTAACAAAATGCGATGTCATCCGTGCTTCAATTGATAGTCAAACAAGTCAGGTTTGGTTTTTAGTTCATGAGCCAGGGACTGAAACTTCACATATTTGGACCAACTCGAGAGACTAATTCTAAATAACACTTTTCTAAATCCACAACTTACCATAAACTATGATAGCCTTTCCAAAAAAATTGATTACTACAAGTTTTCGAAAGATTTTCTGAAACCTCTCACTAGTTAAGCCTCTTCCGTTGTTATTCAGTCAACGGCCGTTTAGATAGTAAAACGAATTGAGTTGTGCATTTGAGTTGGATTTGAATCGTGTGTGCAATAAATCCACGTATGGCATGTTACCACGAATCTCACAAAATATTGCATACAGACGGATGGGCTTGACAGGACACTGATACAGACACCCGGGGCTGCCGGCAAGCCGATCTGGTTCTTTGGGAACCCAACTCATGGGGGTGAATACTGCGGGGCAGACAGGGGACGAGCTATGCCGGTGTCCTCAGGCGTGATGCTGGGGCGGAGACCACAACAGAGCTGCCTGCCTGCATAGTGAATAGAGAACAATGAAACTGCCATAGGATGTCATGTCTGTGGGCGACGTAGTCAAAAAGCCGTTGTATTGTCACTTGGCAAGCATGCTGCTGCGCCTGTCAACAATGATTCTCTTAAAGAGTGGTTCTACGATTTAGTTTTTACATTTTTCCAATAGATGGAGTCCCCCCAAAATAGAAAAAAGCATTATGAGTCCTTTACTTCACGCTAAAACAGGGTAAAAATGTCTTTTCCTCGAAACACTCCCAGCCCAAAATCTGAAAAACGCGAGGTCAAACAAACCACGACGAAGGACTCGTGACGTCATCGGCCGGCTAGCTAGTTTGGACTTGCCTGTATGAATGTACAGAGCTAACGCAAATACACCGCTAAAGTTCACCATTTCAATCAATACGGCCCTAAATGGACGATCCAACAGGTTAAAAAAAATCAGCAAGCCAATTTACAACGGATTGTGATTTGGGGATTTTCGTTCAAGGCGATTTTGCAACTCGGCTTGATTTTTACTTAGTACTTACACCGATCTACGAGTTGCAAATAGACTGGTGCTCCCTTTATGTAAATGTTATTACTTAGGCCAGGCATGAGGATCCAGTCATGCTCAATGGCGTGTATAAACAACGCGTCAGTCAAATCTGGTCCTTAAGTCCGTACACGAAACACTGAAACGTTGCGATTCTGAAACAGCAGATTCTGACAAACCTGATATGAAAAAAGTTAGGCTTTATTTTTACAATGACACAATTTAGGATACCCTGAATGGACAAAAAGATTATTTTACCGTATAAAGGTAAGGTTTGTTTCTTCTTGATTTTGTTTTGTTTCCTCAAAAGAAAAGAGACATTTATGTGTGTGTCAAATGCTGCCCGTCTGTTTCTAGCCGCCGATGACGTCAAGGGGATGTTCCTTTTTGACTTGATTTCTTTATTACTAAATGCAAATTTTAAGTGTAAACTAGTTATTAACAGGTATCTACGATGTCTATACAGCCATAAAAAAGGTTATAGTTAAAGTTTTGAGAGTATCCTAGAACACCGCTCTTTGAAATTCAATAACCGCGAAATATTATTATAACAATGGCGGGCCACTTCACAGCCAACTGAACTGATTGAATGTGTTTTTCTGAAAATGTTTACCCATTGTGTTTCTACAGTTTCCTTCATAACATTAGGTGAGTAACGGTTAAAGTAGCTTACGATTGCAGATGTGTAGCTATGACTGAAAGTGGCGAGCCCAGTTACGATCGCATGGACGCCGAGTTTTTTCACTCTGACAAAATGACTTCATTAAACCCTCGGTTTCAAACTGTAGCCGTAGTTCTTATTGGTGTAGTGGCTGCCATTGCATTGGTGTTTTCAGCGATAGCTTTGGCTCGACCTGGGACAGTGGCATTTACTGGTGGGCAGGTACAAAGCACCGCAGGAGATACAGGTAGGCCTATGGTAAAAATACGCTCTCACAAGAATGACCTGGGTTTGGGTGTAGTCATTGTATGCAATGCAGTATGACTACCTGTTGGAATGTGTGAGCATAACTCTAGTGTGGTTAGTCTGAAAATCGTGGACAGATTGATCATACCCACAGTTATTTTTTAGCAAATATTGCAAAGTGAAAGAAATTTACCAGGACGATCAGGAATGGAATAGCCGGGGTGCAGAAGGCCAAGTTCCCACCAATTCCAGTTAATTTGTTGAACTGAATCTGTGCCCCAGCACCCTTGTCAAGACGCCATTTTTGAGTTGAGAGGTTTTTTTTATTCATATTGCCGAACGTCCAGTGTCAAAAAAGGACTTTTTTTCCTAGGAGAAAAGGAAAATACAGATTTTATTTTTTGAAAATGTTATCCTTCATAAAAATTATTCCTCAATAAATAAAACATATAAATCAACAAAACCTACGTTAAAGGGAAGTTATACGTTTGGTAATCTCAAAAACTAATGGCAATACAAACCTAGTTGGTTAGAAGCTTTTGATATTACAAAGCATACACTGTAAAACCAAGTGTTTAGGATCTAAACATTTACATAAACGCAAAAACGTAACAGTTTAAAAAAATCTGTGACGCGTTTATCAGTTAAAACCCTCGAGGATGCGAATTACGTAATATATGCTAGTATGACAAGAGTGACTACAGTTTGTAGTAGGTTTGGTGAAATTTTACCATACCCAGGGATAAAGCTATAAACCCATTATTATTAACCCCGAGACCTTTCAGAGGGTTTGTAGATGTTGTCAGTCATAATATTTGTTTTAAAAAAATCATTTCCAATGTTATTTTGCTAAATACAGGCCTAATGCATACTTCCGAATGCATACTGTATTGCATGACACTAACTATAGTTTATAGAAGGTTTTTGGGAAATCTACTACCCCTCCCCCCCCCCCCCAGACACACATGTGGATGTTTGGGTTAGCATGGTGTCTGTTACCTTGATAAAGGTCAACCAGTCTCACACAGGCTTCATCTGATAGCTACAATACAGAATGGTTGATGGTTGTACCAAGTACCCTATCCCTTGAGACTTTGCCAAGATTTATGTGTACAAACAGATGGCAGCCCTCCCGACCTCAGGATTTGTAATGAGATTTTCAAGGTGAATGAACTCTACCCTGTGCAAAAAACACCTGCCATATGTTTCTGCATGGTTTGATGGTGGACTGCCCAAAAGTTAAAATTTCCTGGGCGGAATTATGGGGAAAAAGGCAAAAACCTACTGTAGACTGTAGTATTGCCCATTTCCTGGAGGGAACTGCGTTTAGAGTTTAAATATATTTGTATTCTGAACATATCAATGTTCAGAATATAAACATAAACACATTTAAGGACTGAACACTGCAACCCATGTTTATTTTAAGAACACATCAGTGTTTATTTTTATACACACTGTATTTGAATATTAAACACTTCAACACGTTTATAAACTATATGTTCCAAATATAAACGTATATAGCATTTAACAAAATTAATGTTTAACAAGTGTTCAAATGTTTTTAAATAAACACTTTGACATGTTTACAGGCTGTAACACTTTAAAAACATTGTTACGTGTTTATAATCTTATGTATCGTATCGAATAACCCCTTTGTTGCCATGAAAGCAGCCATATTGTAGGACAGGCTTTGCGCGCGTCTAAACGCGTATCAATCATTCCATATCTAATGGTATAATGAAGCACTCAGCGTCTGGTTTGATTTATATGGCACACGCACGTACACGCTCACAGACGCCATATTCAAGGTCATTCAGGCAGTTGAATGGGAACTTCATATTCGATACGGTCTATAGGGTTTTTAGGAAATGTTTAACATGTATTTTATGACTCTGTGATTGATCATACTCCCATTGTAAAACTTTTTAAACACTGTGATTTGCTTCAACTCTTACCAGTGTTTAACATGCAATACCTCTGAAAAAAACGTCACATTGTTTAAAAAGATGGGAGTATGATCAATCACATGCAGAGTCATAACTAAACGCCAAAACAAGTTTAAAACTGAACGCTTAAATCTTGAAAATTCACAAACATCGAACATAAGCACCACAGTCTTTTATGTTGGCGGGCCTATGCATTTTACTAATTTGTTATTTAGAAAATAAAACTTCAGCAGCAATACTTCAAGTATTTGATCACCAAAAAAAATCACTTTCCCTTATTTTTTTCTTTAAAAGTCCTTAGCCTCTGTAGCCATTTTTTAGCTCTTTTTTTTAAATCACCAAAACAAGTTAAACTAGCCTTGCAGAGATGTCAACCTTTGCCTACAAAAAATAGTAGGCCTCCCTACTCTAAAGAGTAAAACAAAAAAAGATTTTTGAAGCAAAAATAGTGTTTTCCTGAAAATGTAAGCGAAATTTGGCCAAAGTGGTGGGAACTGAAAAAGGTCCTCGGAATATTTTTAAGAGGATGTTTATGATTGGTTTGAAATGCTCAACTGTGCAATTTAGAGCATGTTAAATGGTTATATTTTTTTATTTCCTAGATTTGAGCTGATTTTTTTTTTTTTTTTTTCGTTATGAAAAAAACGTATTATCGTGTTTTACTAGTTTTATCGTACAAAAAACGATAAAATCGTACCGGTTGACATCTCTGGCTTTGCATGATCTGCACTGAAGTTAGGTTAATTATATTTACAAATATTTGACTCATGTCATATCATTTCATTATGAGATATTGGCAATTTTCACAACTAAAATGACCATCCGCTAGTGATGTCAGTCAATTATATCAAGTTAACAGTTTTCCCAACGTGAATGAATATAGCATAGAGCCTGTCGATCCGTTTTGGCGGGGAAACCATAAATAAAGAGGTCACCTCATCAGCTTGCAGCTGGACATTTTAGTCTCGAACTGAAAAGTGGATAAACCCAGTAACGAATGGTCAATTTTCAGAATGGGTGGAAGTTAAAACACAGCATATACCCAAGGGGGTGCACTAGACTAGTTGCTTGATGAGGTAGCCTCGTATTTAATGTTCTTTACAACGTTCTACTTTATTTCATTTTCAACATTCAATTGATAAAACTGACAATAATAATCAAGCGTCACAACTCACGTCAGAAATTAAGCTACAAGTGTGAACTTTCAACAAGCTAACTTTTTCCAATGGTTTTGCATTTTGATAATAAACTTATGCAGAATATATGCATGGGCCTTAATACAAACTAAGAGATCACTAGCAGTGAGTCTATAAGAGTTGAAAACCCACAAGATCTGAAGTAAAGTTTGATAGAAGTATTAAATCCTGACAAATGTGTTGCAAACCTGTTTTTCCCTTATTGTGGAACTTCCCAGGTGTCAAAGTTAAGGGTTTTAAGGACTGTGTGCATTACCAGAAATACACACAACTACACATCAGAATTGTTAACATTTAAAAGGGAGATTCCAAGTTCCAGGTTGTAAACAATCCTGATGTATACAGCTGTTTTTCAAGAAAAGGTTTTTGCTCGGCGATTTTAAATTCCTGAAATCTGGAAAAAATCGAAGAAATCATAGGCCTGGAGTGTTGTTTTCCCGAGGAGAAACCGAGGGAAATAGAATGCGGGCCAAAGTGGTCTTGCCCCTTAAGAAATGGAAATAAATTCCTGTAAAATGTTGGTAAATGTTATTGTTGCAAATGCCTTAACTGGTTGGGTTTTTTGCTCTATTTAAAAAAAATTATTCTGTTAATTCCCATAGGCTTTCAAATGATAAGGATCCTTTGTCAGTCAAATATTGAGTATTATTTTACAACTTTTTTTTGGACTCACTATACTTTTCATTACTGCACCCTTTTTGTGCCAATCGTTTGCACAGGGAGTTATTAAATGGTCGGTATTTGGCACTTTTTTTGCCCTCGAATGGAACTCGAGAGTATATTTTAGGATAATCAAGGACGAAAACATACTCCCAACAATGTGATTACCGCATCTGTCACCATCTTATCCTTGCACGATATATGAACCCCCATCACCAACAATGAAGATCCCTGTTATCTGGCCATCTCTCTTGATTCTTAGCAGTTTTGGCGGCTCCTTATTCCCAGTTTGCAGGGCAGCTTCAACCTCATTATCTGGAATGTCCTGAAAATAAAACCATGTAAAGTAATGTTAATGTGCAGTGTGTGTGCAGTGACATGGCCACGACTATGAGGAAGCCCTGTTTGACATCACCTTGTTGCAGGTCATTTACAAAAAATGTTTGATTGATCTTGTCAATCTTGTTTCCAAATCTGAGACAATCGATCATAAATTTAAAAACTGTCAGTTCAGTTTGTAGAGAATAGGATGAATCACTCTTCATCCAAAGCAAAAGTGGCAGGTTAACATGATATCGGTTGGTGAGGAAAAGTGGAGTAAACAATGTGTTTTCCTTATGCTCCTGTCTATTGGGCAGTATTTTTTTTAGTGGACTTTCAGTTACACCAGCAATAGACAATTATTGACAGTTGTTACCAATGTAAACTTAATATATCCACCATATTCGCAAAGTCCAGTTCCACAAACCACCACAGAATGTTTTTAATTTTTTTTATAAAAATAAAAAGTGTACACAGGCTTAAAATTTACCAAGTTGCACTTATAAGGTCCAAGTCAAGCCGAGGCGTGTACACATGACCAGCTCACGTTGGGTGAGTCAGGCACATTGGTCAATTTGAGATGAGTCACGACACCTTGGTTGAGTCAAAGTCAAGTCATTTAAACCAAAAGTCAAGTCCAATATGGAGTCATTAAGGGTTAATGTCTCAATTTCCCTTGAAAAAACGCGGACCAAGTCCAACTCATCAACAATAATAGTGATTATAAAACACTGTAGTTTTATGATGATGTGCAAGTTATTGACCTCAAACATAACACAATATTCACTCACATCTAGGATGGTGATTACCCTCTTGGTTTTTACACCCTTCCCTTTGTCAAAAGCTGTTGCTTTCTCCACCTGTTCAATTATTGTTATCATCCTCTCAGGTTCCTGTAATTAGGTGTAAATGAAGAAAACAATTGTCAATAAAAACGAAAAAATTTGCGTCATGGCGGTGCGAACGAATTACATGTGAGGAAAATCTATCGTACGAATGACTACAGAAGCAACATGACGAGCATTTGAACTTATCATCATCAGTGTCCATCATATCAATAAGGTTACAGAATAAAACACACAAACACGCCAGGAACAACACTCTTCGGACGCTAGGAAAGTTTTTAAACGTATCACGTGTTTTCATGTGTATGAAGTTAAACGTATTGTGTTTATTAGTGTCTGTATGAGTAAGACCCACCTCACTTTGTTTAACCTTTTGCATTTCTTAAACACCCGGTGTTTAGATGATGAACGCTGCATTTGTAGTGTTGTTATTATGTGTTTAGATTAAAAAACGTGTCATATGTTTACCGAAAAAATCCGGCAAAAAAGTGTTTAGATCATAAACGCGTCATGCGTTCAGCGGTTTTACAGTGTATATTTTAGAATCATTTGACTTTGAAGTGATGTTTATTTATGTATTTATTTATTGCAATATCTTTATACAGGATAAAAAGATCAGCAAAAGCTGTTTTACATCAATGTCCTGTTAAATGATGTGTGGTTATGGAAAAAATATATCGGTTTTTATCCCTCAAAATTTGAATATGAGAAACGTTTCTGTCAGAAACGTTTCTCAGATTGTGTGTTCAAACTACAGATTAGTCTTCCTCCTTGGACATAACCGCTCCAGATATTCGATGATATCACAAAAACGCTACCATCTTTTGAAATGAAATTTCAACATTTATATAGGACTACAATAATCGAACGATTCCAAAAACCAAAAGTATAACCTATAAGGTTGTTTACGTTATTGTTACACTTTAATGAAACAAGCTTGTTTTCAAAATTTAAATTAGACAACTTGCATCCACGCCACTATCTGAAAAAAGTCAGATAAAACAACGAGAAAAACCTCGTTTTGTCGTTCTTTTTTTTAATAATGCCTATTGTGGCGATAAAGATTCCTTTTTTATTTACTTTCCCCCCCCCCCGAAACTAGGAGATGCTTCCAAGATCTGGGTGTTCGCAATTGGGCACGATGACAGCAATTTAGAATACATGTAAGTTATTTACAAAGTATATGGGCGCTATGCAGTTGAAAGCCTTTAACACTAAAAGAGAGAAAGAGAGACGTAAGATGATTATTCTTCAACGCCAGTAATTAAACCACAATAGGTCGTCTTTATTTTCCGCCAAAATCCTGGGGTAGTAAACCTTTCCAGAGCCCCAAATAGTTTCAATTCAATTCCATTCAAACCGACATCATATTTCCATATATGGTGAAAAACATATTTAAATCAAAGAAAATCAAGAACTGATTGAGAATTTTTTGTATAATGTAATGAAAAGTAAATAATGAAATGGATACGGAGCAAGTTTACCATTCAATAGTTTTTTTTTCCCCCTCCCCCTCTTTTTATTTTTTTCTTTCTCTCTATCTCCCCCCCCCTCTCTCTCTCTCTCCCCCCTCCCCCTCTCTCCCTCCCCCTCCCTCTCCTCCCCCTCTCTCTCTCTTTCTCTCTCTCTCTCTCTCTCTCTCTTCCGCACAGTCATGAATTGACTGGCACGGTACGAGGGTTCCACGTTGACATCGTTGAAGCAGGTAATACAAAAATATATTTAATATGAAAAAAAGGTTGATATGTTAGTAATGACAATAGTGTAAGTTCTTCTGTTGTTAGAATGAGGGTAGATTTGTTTGAAATATTCAAATTTGCGGTAACTAATTCTTATTCCTAGCCTGCAACAATTCATATCTAACTTCTTGTTAACATGTTGGACTCTTTGGATGCGTCTTTTAGTCCATGAGCCAGGGGCTGAAATTTTGGACCAACTCTAGGGACTAATATCACAACTTACAATAAACTATGACAGTCTTTCCAAAAAAATTGATTACTACCATTTTTTGAAAGGTTTCAACCGTAAAAATTGAAACCTCTTAGCCTATTTCGTTGCTGTTAAGTCAACGGCCGTTTACAATGTAACATTTGTTGAAGCCCATGTATAATTTACACGGGGAGTGTTGAATATTGTTTGAGTTGTGCAGAGATAGACCTAGATTGCTAAGTGACAAACACAACGGCTGTTTAAGTATGCACAACTCAAACAGTAAATCTCAGTGCAAATACATGGGCTTAAAAAGTGTTACTATCTAAACGGCCGTTGACTTAACAACAACGGAAGAGGCTTATTTAGAGGTTTCAGATTTTACGTTGAAAATCTTTCGAAAACTGGTTAGTAATCATTTTGGGGGGAAAGGCTATCATATAGTTTATGGTAAGTTGTTGATTATTTGCATAAAAAAAAAAAAACTATTAGAACTAGTCCCTCGAGTTGGTACCAGTGCCATAGGGAAATCTATCCCCCGGAGATTCTTTCCCCTCATTTTGGAAATTAACATGGGCTGAAGGAGGATGATTCAAAAGAGGGCGCTACCAGGAGAAGTTTGTACACAGTTTGCCGTATGGGGTGGGATGGGGGGGGGGGTCGGGGTGAGGACAGAATTTCCTGCCACACCGGCAAGTGTGGCTGACTCTTTGACAATTTCTCACATCATCTAGTGTGTGCCAGAGCCAACAAGAATTGCCGATTGATGTGGGATGTATACGAGAACTGCTACAGGTCAAAGGCTGGAGAGAGACCACGCCCAGGGGTGGGGCTTGTGAGTGGGTGGTACGACGGATGTACTGGTAGGTCGCCTCCATTTCTGTATTGATGTTATGATCGTTTTTTCCAAATTGCAGAAGTCCTTGTGAAGTGATTTTACTTTGTGTTTAAACCTTTTGGCTCTTGTTGTGGTTTATAACCTTTCGGGATAGCAAAAAGTCTTCAATGCAAATCTTAAACAAGTCAACAAAGCATCACGGTCACCCTTAACGAAGGCTCTGTGGGTCTGGAGCAAGTAAAAAGTTTTGTTTTTTTTCCGTGTTGAATTTAATCAACTGAGAGTATCAGTTCTATACACATTGCAATAATAACAGAGTAATAAAACTTTATACATACTAAAAAAAATAGAATTATCTGTTGCTACAACGTCCAAAATGACCAATGTTTAAATGCAAAAACTTTAGCTAATAACCTGACGTTTCGAACCAAGCAGAGTCTCTCTTGAAGGCTAAATGACAACACACTACACATAAACAGGTATACTGTGTAACAGAATCCGTGGAAACAGATTCAGAGAGAGGGGGGCTGAGAGAGGCAGAAGGCACATAGAAAAGCAAAGGATGGACAATGAGGGAGACAAACCGGGGGGGGGGGGTAGATGGAGAACGGAACCTCGTTGTTTGGCAAGATGCATACCAAAATAATTTTCGAACCACAAAGAATTGTTGGTATTACAGGTTGGTATAGCACTTACGAGAGAGCTGTATCTGTGTCGTTCACCAAACCATTCCGTAAAGCTACGGACGGCGTGTTTTTCGTGAAGAGGGGAAACCCCCCGAAACTTCATGGCCAACGGCTTAACCGGCAAGACCATCGGGTTCGTTGATGGCGGTGCAGTAAATGAGTTCTGCCTTAAACGGACACAATTATCGGTGAGGGCGTTTTAATTACTCATTACCACTGCATGAATGAACAATTTGACTTTTCATAGATTTCAATACGAGGGATAAGTAAACTTTCAAATGCTTTTAATTATAATAGCAGGATAAGAGAATTATGTTCAGTTGCAGCCTTTTATTGTGTCTGTTTTTAATTTCCATGATATGGTGTTCTATAATGGACACTCAAACGGCGACTTCTTTTTTTCTACGCGGCGCCTTTTTTTACGCATCAGCTTTTACCCGGCGCCTTTTTTTTTTGGCGGCGATTTTTTTTTCTTTTTCCGGCGACTTTTTTTTTACCCTTTCGCCTTCCGGGTTGTGATTGTGTGTGGGGGGGGGGGGGGGGGAGGGGGGTCCCGTAGAGGCCCGGCACGCGCCAGTGCACAACTGATAACTGATCTACTTCCGCATTTGTACTCGACTGGCAGCGCAAATTTAACCTTCCTAAAACCCTCTGTAAACAGCATCGTAAACAGCTCTGGTACTACAAGAAATATCAAACAGGAAAGATTAAGAGTTGATTATATTTCGTCAGTCACCGCCTTGCCACGTGGCATTTTCTTTGTCCCCATTAAAATCAAAATACATAATTATTCCTTTGATAATGGGAAAGAAAAAACAAACGGACGTGCGAACTAAGCTTATGTTGACTGCTAAAACGCAGAAATGTCATATTTTAATTCTGGTAATGAAACCACGGATGCCTCAAATGAAAAAAAAATTTACTTTAAAGCCCAAACCATTAAAACAATGATAAGGAATCTCATTAACAATCTATGTTGTGCCGCAGAAACAAAATCGAGCATATTTCGCGATAAAATATTCTGGCTAGTTATTTGATCCACAATTATTATGTTTCATACCGAGGGACTACATTGTGTCGTGCAGCGTCTAAAATTACAAAAAGAAGAGTTTGAACTCAATCTTATTTTTTGATTGTCTTCTTTATCACATTTAATATGTTTATTCTTAAAAACATGAAAGTAGCTAGGATACAGAATGCATAGATGTCATGAATGAAAAAGGAGATTGTCTCTCTGGTCGGGATTCAATGGATTTAAAAGAGTGTAGTAATTTCAGTTATGCGCTTGCGTGTGACTGACCTGTACGGGAATCTCCCCCCCCCCCCCCCTCACACACACACACATAGGTACAGCACTCCTATACGTTAGAGGACACCTATTGTACTTTCTGTTGTTCCTGTATTGAAGCAATCCCCATTGGTTTTGTACACAAATGACTAGTGAGGACACCTGAAAACAAAGAACCGACTAGTGAGGACCTATTGTCCCTATTGTAAAATGTCCTCGGAGGGTTGGCAATACAAACACACACACACACGCAACCTTACGGATCCAGGTTGTGGGGTACTGCTATTGTTGTTCTATTTTTCCCTTTTCTAAAGAATTCCCTTGTGGGGCCCAATTGTTCCTATTAAAATTGCCTTGTGGGGTCCATTGTTCCATTGTTAAAAATACCCCGTAAGTTGGCATGTGTAAGGGCACGCACACACACACCCAGGTACAGCACTCCTATACGTTAGAGGACACCTATTGTACTTTCTGTTGTTCCTGTATTGAAGCAATCCCCATTGGTTTTGTACACAAATGACTAGTGAGGACACCTGAAAACAAAGAACCGACTAGTGAGGACCTATTATATTGTCCCTATTGTAAAATGTCCTCGGAGGGTTGGCAATACAAACACACAGGTACATGTGTAAACACCGGCAATCGTGGACCCTCCTTTGTTCAACCCTTTGTAATAGCAACCGTGGACCTATTGTCCCTATTGTTATAGGTACCCGGTTTGAATGTGTATACATACTCAATCACAACCCGGAAGGCGACGCGTCAAAAAAAAGGCGCAGCGTAAAAAAAAAAGTCGCCGCAAAATGAAAAAAGTCGCCGCCAAAAAACAAAACAAAAAAGGCGCCGCGTGAAAAAAAAGTCGCCGCCCCCCAAAAAAGTCGCCGCGTAAAAAAAAAGTTGCCGCAAAAAAAAAAAAGTCGCCGCCAAAAAAAAAAAGTCGCCGCGTAAAAAAAAGGTCGCCGTTTGAGTGTCCATTATAGAACAAGGCATCTGGCATTATTCACGAGCCTCGAAGTGTGACGTTAGATGTTCGGGCTTAGCGGAGCTGTGCTGGCTCCCCGTACTGGTTGATCGGCTTCGCCATTTTTTTTGAGAGGACAGAAGCCACCTCATCTGCCTGCCATTGATATAGTTATAACTGTATTCTGTATCCAGACAATTTACATTTCATATCTCTGGTTCATCTTCTAGGGAGCGGATCTTCCAGCTGACAAGATTAAGCATTTTATGACCAGAGAGAGTCTTGTACAAGCTGTCAATAATCAAGAGGTAGTTCACTCAACCAATACGAGGTTAACTTTGTATCTTTCATATTTATAACAAGTTGGTATACAGAATTGGAATTTGGTGCAACAGTACTTTTTGTCATCCAATTTATCAATTATCCATTACATTTGAAATTAATAATTTTGTGCAAATGTTCCAAAAACTGTGTAAATCCATGTTCGATAGTGGTTTTTATATAAATTTGCTGTTTGTTTCTCAAATCTCTTTCACCGCAGGGTAGATATTCGCACAGCTGACATTCAATTGATATAATTTAAGATTTCATTTGAATCAACATTGTTCCAACGGGACGTGGCACAACCATCAATTCATTTAATCAATTAACTCTACATTTATCACTATTCATTCTCAAATTCAGGTTGATGCAGTATTTGCCAACACCAACTTCTATAATCTTGCCGCAGACCTCGATGTTGCCCCTGGTGATCCAATCTCAACATGTAATGGCGAAGGGGGCGCTATTATGATACGTAAAGACAGCCGCCTCGCTGATTGGTGGAATCCAGCTTTTGAACAGCTGAAGATGTCCAGTGATTACCAACGAATATGCTCAGAAGTTGCTGAGAAACACGGTAAGAAAACTAAAGGTTTATTCAATTAATTAGATTCAGTTTTCACGAAGGCAACGGCAGATACAGATTTTACCAAAAGACGCTCAAACAAAATGGTTATAATAATTATTGTCTACGTCAAATGGGCATGACCTCTACAAGTTAGGTCCATTTTGTTTGTCCATGTCAAAAGATTTATGAACAATTCAAATAAAAATCTAAAGTTTAAAATCTTTACTTCAAACACCTTCTTTCTTCAATTTGTATTTAAGTAGGATTTGAACCTTTGCATGGTGAAGATACAATCAAGTGAGGTTTGTGGAGACTCCATGTAATAACTCTCTATGTGGTGGTTCTGAGAAGATCCAATGGTTTAACAACTCGACGTTTCGATCAGTATGCTCTGATCGTCTTCAGGAGCTAATAAGAGAGATTTATTATATGGCATCTCCACAAACCTCACTTGACTCTTAACTTTTGTTCTTTTGGACTTGAAGTCATTCTCAACTCTTTCTCAATTTTTTTTTTTTTTTTTTTTTTTTTTTTGGTCTCAACTCTTTCTGATCTGTACTTTAGAAAGTAGCTCCTTCCTGGTTTTGATTTATTTATTTTAATTATTGGATTTTTTTTAAATCTCACGTGCGCGTACATCTTCAATCAAAATTGTCCTCGTCAAGACGAAAGTTGAAACAAAATCATCCAAGTATTAATCAGACCTTTTCCATAATGCTCTTCTTTGTTTGTTTTATTGTTGATGGCCTTTTTCTGTCTCCCCTCACAGGTGACCTTTCGACAAAGAACATAGATTGCGTCCAATGAATAATTCAATGAAATCACAGATGGGACTGATGAGATAGAATGTTTTTAATGTTGTTATATGTGATGTCACGAGTTTTTGCAAAAGTAATGACATATAGGCCCTATCAGTAGCAAAGCAAAAGACATACTTTTGATATCAGTTTAAATGGTTAGAATCAAACATTTATGTATCCGAGCATATTGTTTACTTTTAGCTATAGGTTTTCCCGGCCAATTTCAACCAAAAAAAAACCCATGCCACCCGGCTTATTCAATTTTGTTTGAAAACGAATGCTCCATTGAATCTGCATTCAACAGTCAAAAGGAATAATTCAATTTCACCAATGACTGAAAACGAATCTGAATGATAAAAACGAAATCATGCGTGCACGAAAACGAAATTAAATCTATTTAATATCTAAAAGGAACCCCTAGTTTATTCAATTTTGTTTGAAAACGAATGCTCCATTGAATCTGCATTCAACAGTCAAAAGGAATAATTCAATTTCACCAATGGCTGAAACGAATCTGCGTGAGAAAAACGAAATCATGAGTGCACGAAAACGAAATTAAATCTATTTAATATCTAAAAGGAAACCCTAGTTTGAGTGGATTATAGAGGCAAATTAATGCGTGAATTTGAATGCATGTTATGAAATTGAATGAATTTTTGCTGAAATTGGCCGAGAAAACCTGTATTAGTAAAAAAAACTATTATTATTAAAAACCTATCCTTACCTACCTTAAAGGGGTGCGACTTTTTAATATCAAATATCAAATAATAAACCCAAAAGGAAACTGACTGGGTAAATATCAAATAATTTGGGTTTGAACTAAGACAAATTGGCTGGAGCAGCGACTTGAACCAACGACCTCCGGATTAATGTACCGGCGCTCTACCGGCAGTCAGTTTCCTTTGTTATGACTTGATATTTATTTGAACTAGAATGGTTTATTTAGCCAATGATTAAAAACAATCACAGGAATTTGAAGTATTGGTCCCACATCATAAAAAAACCTATAGTTATCCACACATACAATACAATAAAAACAGACTAGACCCTATGTGTGTGTGTTTGTATTGCCAACCCTCCGAGGACATTTTTACAATAGGGACAATAGGTCCTCACTAGTCGGTTCTTTGTTTTCAGGTGTCCTCACTAGTCATTTGTGTACAAAACCAATGGGGATTGCTTCAATACAGGAACAACAGAAAGTACAATAGGTGTCCTCTAACGTATAGGAGTGCTCTACCTGTGTGTGTGCCCTTACACATGCCAACTTACGGGGTACTTTTAACAATGGAACAATGGACCCCACAAGGCAATTTCAATAGGAACAATAGGGCCCCACAAGGGAATTCTTTAGAAAAGGGAACAATAGAACAACAATAGCAGTACCCCACAAACCGGATCCGTAAGGTTGTGTGTGTGAGTTTGTTTTCACATTCAAACGGGGACCTATAACAAAAGAGGACAATAGGGTCCCCGGTTGGGTAAAGGTCCCCAGTTAGAAATTGTGTACAAAACCAATGGGAGCTGTTGCCAAAAAGTTAAAGTCCAAACAAAAGAGGGTGTGTGTGTGTGCCCTTACACATGCCAACTTACGGGGTACTTTTAACAATGGAACAATGGACCCCACAAGGCAATTTCAATAGGAACAATAGGGCCCCACAAGGGAATTCTTTAGAAAAGGGAACAATAGAACAACAATAGCAGTACCCCACAAACCGGATCCGTAAGGTTGTGTGTGTGAGTTTGTTTTCACATTCAAACCGGGGACCTATAACAAAAGAGGACAATAGGGTCCCCGGTTGGGTAAAGGTCCCCAGTTAGAAATTGTGTACAAAACCAATGGGAGCTGTTGCCAAAAAGTTAGAGTCCAAACAAAAGAGGGACAATAGGAGGTCCCCGATTGGAGGTGTTTACACACTTGTGTGTGTGTGTGTGTGTGAAGTTGTAGATTAATGACGTCATCATGGGTTGCTTGGCATATACGTTAAAGGTGCACTTTTTGTAAACAAGTGCACAAGTCGTATATCTACCGAACTAATGTTTAATCAAGTTGAAATTTGGTATATGTGTACAAACGTGGTCTGTGCGCAGCGTGTCACGTGTAAGGAGTTTGTCTGTTCTTGAAAGCAGTGGGTCAAAGTTTGTGGTCCTTCGTGGTGTTGCTGACAACCGCAGCATGGGCCTAAGTATTGCCATTGCACTACTGAACACAGTTGATCCACTTGGATGTAGTGTGTCGTAGCCAGCGTTCTAGAGTCCAACTCTGGCAACAGCAGCATGGGCCTAAGTATTGCCATTGCACTACTGAACACAGTTGAACCACTTGGATGTAGTGTGTCGTAGCCAGCGTTCTAGAGTCCAACTCTGGCAACAGCAGCATGGGCCTAAGTATTGCCATTGCACTACTGAACACAGTTGATCCACTTGGATGTAGTGTGTCGTAGCCAGCAGTCTAGAGTCCAACTCTGGTTGTAATAGCTGCCTAAGTCATCAGAGCATAGAGCAAGGACATCAGAGTGTGGGTTCGAATCCTGGTCTTGCCACTTTGGCAAGACAAAAACTTCAGTATAGATGCTTCTCTTCACTCAGGAGTAAATGGGTACCTGTGAGGGTAGAGATCGTGATCCATTCTTGCACAGCAGGCCTAGTACGTTATATTAATAGAACATGGGGACCCGCATTTCTTCCTGCAAAAAAAAATGTCAAAAGATGTTTTATTCCTTGGAGATGATTTGTGGGAACTTTGGGGAAAATAAAGTAGCAAACATGCACTAAATAATATTCAGAGCTGGGGCAGTATTTTAATCAGGTGCTGCGAAACTAAAACTTAACTTTCGATTGCCTTTGTGAGTTGTAAAAGACATTTGAATAGATCAATGCAGACAATGCAATTTCAAAAGGTTTCGATGTAACAAGCAAACTAATTCATTTCCGACTTAATTTCAAAAGAAAAATATAATATTGAGCTGTTCCAAAACTGCTTCCCAACCAAAACTATACGCAAAATATTGTTAATGGTCTCACGGTTTGACCATAACCTATAAGCTAAACGAGAACCACTACGCCGGCTGTCCTCTTGGAACAACCATAGTTAAATACCTATGTGGTGACATGGGAGACTAAAGCCAACTATACAATAGTTGTGGGCAGAACTAAGCCTACATAATTTGTCTACATCTATTACCCTAAATAAAGCAACACATTCTGGCCTACCATTTTTCTCAAAGTTACTCTTGGCTGCATAGCCTTGGCTCTTATAAATGGCGGTAGAGTCCCACTTTCTGGTTGGCTGGACCGGTTCTGTAGGCCATACAATACCTATTATTAAGCATCAGTTAGGCCTATTGTTATTTTGTTCTTAAAGCCACCCTTGTATGGGCTCAGTTCCTATTAGTCTATGAGCTCAGTTATCATTTTGGGTACCATGAAGCAGAGTGAGGAGCCAGGTTACGATCGCATGGACGCCGAGTTTTTTCACTCAAACAAAATGACTTCATCAAACCCTCGGTTTCAAACTGTAGCCGTAGCTCTTATTGGTGTAGTGGCTGCCATTGCACTGGTGTTTTCAGCGATAGCTTTGGCTCGACCTGGGACAGTGGCATTTACTGGTGGGCAGGTAGAAAGCACCGCAGGAGATACAGGTAGGCCTATGGTAAAAATACGCTCTCACAAGAATGACCTGGGTTTGGGTGTAGTCGTCATTGCAGCGTTTGACTTATAATGGTGTTATGTATGGTGTCCCTAGTGTGCGCAATTGCAATTTCAGGTTTATTCATGTGCGTAGACATTTGCAATGTCGTGAAATCCATCGCAAATAAATGTGCACATACAATTCCATATGCGAATATATTTGCGATGTCGTGAATTTCATTGCATACTTTGACGTATATACCTTTGAATAAAATATCTGATGATCTATGGGTGTTATTACGTCAGTCGAGAGTGGGTAGTTTTCACAAATAAAACAGATTTGGAATCACAATCTTTGAGTAAAGATTCATTTAATTAATCTATCAATCAGTCAATATGTCTATCTATCGATTCAATCGTTAAATTTATAAGTTGCCAATCTAATTTGGTCGTTGCTCGAAGCGATGTACAGTAAGCTCTCATGTATAAAAAGGTTGGTTTAAAGAGAAGCTTTAACATGAATATTGAGGAAGCTACTACAACTACTTGTAATTAAATATCCCAGTGTGGAGACTGTTGCAGTATTATAGTTTCGCAGAAGTCTTCCGCACACTACAAGTGTTACATTGGAAGAGTCACGTTCACTAGGTCAGAAGCAGATTTCATTGCAGTTTGAAGTGAAAAAAAACAACCACTGTTCCAGTAATTACTCATTTTGACATAATGCCGCTGTCAGGCTGGCGTTGTCCGGCCTAATTAAACATCTACATGTATCAATCATTTCATTTACACTCTTTAAAAACTTCTACACATTTAGGTTTGGACTAGATTTGAAAAGATTGTATACCCTTTATCATAATCCTCTATTGTCATCGTTGAATAACATAAGGTGTGTACTATAGGCTCGGAAAGTTTGTAATGGCCTACACTTTATTTGACCTGTGGACATTTTGCTAAAATGCCTACCACATCGATGTAGATTGTGGCTTTGTTGATGCGCTGGGTGTCACGGGACCAACGACTATAATAGTGTGACCATGATCGTGTATTTAGGTTCACCTTTTGACTTGTCATGCCTTGATTATCAGATACGGGCGACAATATGGGGACATGATTAGGGGGGTAAATACATAAAGAATGGAAGCCGTCCGCTGGAGAAAAACTTAGAACAGTCCAGTGATCTGATTGTTTTGCAACATGTAGTGGACAGTGCGTGCTGGACCCGGTGAACTGGCCACATTCAGGATGTATAATATTTAGTTTCGGAATGTGCCTTTCAATCTCTCAGCCTCCTGATGGAAGGAAAGTTCAAATCACCTCAATGATTTAACCGAACACCTGGCGTTTTTTACGCTAGAAACATAACTTTAATTTATTACAAATCGTGCACAATTCTAATAATAAATTCATCATATCATGTAAATTTATGCCCTACGACGAGCTTTCCTTAAACCGAAAAACGAGCATTCCCTTGAAGAACAATTTAAAAGCTTAGTGAACTGGTCTTGGCATTAACAACTTGAACCTGCAAGAAATATTTTTTACAAAACAGCTAGCGTTTATTTTGATTGATTTATTTTTCTTAAGGAATGTTAAAGTAGTTTACATTTTCACTTTTAATGTACACAGTTTCGCCAAAGAATGTGGGTAGGCACACAAACGGTTGTGGGGAGTCACACAATGGTACAAGTCCCTACAATGTTATTCCAACTGGGTACTCCCAGGGGAATTCTTCGGAAAATGTAATAATAGAACAACAATGGCAAGCCCCTACAACTAGGTGTTCAAAAGACTCCTCTGCATTGGTTTTTGTTAATTTAAAAGCAGAAAAGTTCATTGCTCTAAGGTAAGGGTCTATAGATGCCCTCATTTCTGGGATGATGTCATCATTTCTACCTTCTGTTTGACTGCCACTAGTCGGCTGCCCACTTGGACCACTTTGGTACGTACCTCGGTGCATTTAAATAAATCAATCAATGAAAACAAATAAAATGCATAAACTCACCAGTGTGCCCTGGCACTTTTTGTGCGTGGAGACACGAAGGGCCCTTCCCCATCAACCAAACCCCCTTTTGTCTTTTTTCTTTTGTTTTGTTTTGCTTCTTCTTCTTCTTCTTTCGAGGGATGTTGCTCCTCCATTCTCGATTGTTACCGACTGTTGCCAGAGAGTAAATACCGCTATTTTACACAAAAGATGAACTGTACGATTCACGATCGAAACTGCTGTAGAAGTGCAGTTACAAAGGGCAATAACTTCGTACCCACAGACGTCAGACAAACAAGCGGCAATAAACTTGGATGTTACGTTCACTGCGAACGATCGAGCTTTATGGTACTTGTGCGGGGTATACGTGTTTTTCTGTATATCTTGCGCATTCAGAAGAGATCGAACAACGAAAACGACAAATTGGGAATCAACTTTTACGGCTTTTAGTTTCTCAGACACTTGATGGTTATATTCACTCAACCGTTAGAAATCCGAAAGACGTTTCTGACAGAAACGTTTGTCATATAATATAATGTATATTATTTATTTAATTATATTTTAAATAGAAACTGATATCTTTTTTTCCATAACCACATTACTTCGAAGTGAAACGCTTCTCAAAATGATGTATACTATCAAAAGCTGATGTACTCCTTACCGAGTAAGTTTTTATTGCCAATAATTAAAGGAGAAATCATCCAAACGTATACCCTTCCATTTCAACCCTCGGTTGCAAGGTGTTTTCGGCGATAGCATTGGCTCGACCTGAGACAGTAGCATTTACTGCAGTGAGGTACTAGGCACCGCATCCCAGGAGATACATGTATCAAACCGGTACTTCCACACAATTTGTGTGTTCAGAAGATGGGACATTATGCCTTAGGTCCCGTCTACTTAGGATTGCTGCGCGTGTATATAAAACCGAGAACGCATATCGCGGAAGAGTAGGGGTTAACCCCGGTATTTCTGGTTCATATTGCAAGCACCCTTGTTTACAGGTTTGCTCAGGCTTGCGAGCTACAGTAATTATTAAGTTCAGACATCCTTGGTTTCATAACCAGAAATATATAATCTTAAAAATAAAAGTTTCAGAAAAAAGCTTACTATTAAAATGTATTACTTGCATGTATAACAAATGACAGCACAAATTGCTGTATAAAATGCATAAACCTTATGCATGAAATTTACCAGAACAGTGCCGGACAGTGCAGTGCAAGAGGGTGGGTTGGGGTGAGGATAGCATCTCCCGGAAAAATATAACCCCGTGCTGAAATTGACTATAGATACCCCTAATTGACTCCGGCCCTCTCCACCATGCATGATGAAGCTGTAGATCCGCCTCTCGACGATAGATTGGGGCAGGGGGTTACAACGAGTGGGTTTTTTTGTAGTGAAAAAAATACATAAACGATTCAGTTAATGAACAAATCAATATTATGCAAATGTTGCAAAGCAAGATTTACAAATGAACAAGGATGTTCAGTCGGTTCGGAGAACTTGGTTACTTCGTTTGTTTTTGCCGGGCATATTCAAGGCGAGGGGTTTGTTTATTAGAATGAAACCTGTGTTATTATTTATTTTTCCTACATGCCTGTAGATGAAAATGATGTTTCTGTTTTTTTCAACACTAGGAGGTGATTCCAAGATCTGGGTGTTCGCAATTGGGCACGACGGCACCGATTTGGAATATATGTAAGTTACGGGCTTCACACGGTTAGCGCTCTATTTGGAAGCCTTTATCCTTGTAAATGTATCAATATATGAAGACGGCAACATTTTCATGACGTCATGATTCGTCATCAGGTGTCGAATAACATTAAATAAAAAAATGTTGAGGGAAACAAATCATAACTCCTGAACCATACGTTGGACTTTTACAATCTATAAATCATCGGAAACGTCTTCAAAAACGTAACAAACGATACACGGATTATTACCCATTTGACCTTGACTTCCAGTTCAAAACATTTAAATATCTCCTGAACCACTTTTTGGAGGTGTTTACAATCTAGAAATCACCCATGGTGGGGTTTGGTGGTGGGGGAGGGGTTCGGTCACACGTTCACAATTCTTTTAATTAATTGTACTAATTTTAAGGTGTGTCACTTTGTCAGGTTTAGATTGGGATGCTGTTAACGCTAACGACCTTCTTATGTATCAAACTACAACGACAATCATTGCTGGCCTCAAACACAATTTCAAACCAACATTAGTTACTGAAATAATTTTATTATTTCTCTATTTGTAATTATTTGACAGTCATGATTTGTCCGGAACGATTAGAGGGTTTCACGTTGACATCGTTGAAGCAGGTAATAAAAACCAACAAACGAGAAAAACGTCTTCTGGTGACGTCATGGTGGCCATGCTTTGTGGTTTAGTGCAACATCGTTTTATGAATGGGTATTTGTTTTCAGTATTTAGAATGCCATGAAGTAGTCTTAGTTTATATAACCTGCGAAAGAAAATGCAGTACGCATTCTTAATGCAAACATTCGGTTATAATCGTGTGCAACTCATTTCATTTAATGGCAGTGGAATTAGAAAGGACCAAAACTATTATTTAGAAAATTTAATATTTGTTGTGTGGATAAATGTTGTGTATGCAATCTAGTTCAATGTTTTGTCTTCCTCCCCGCGCCCTCTAGTGTGTGCCAGAGCCAACAAGAATTGCCGAATGATGTGGGATGTATACGAGAACTGCTACAGGTCAAAGGTTGGAGAGAGACCACGCCCAGGGGTGGGGCTTGTGAGTGGTTGGTACGACGGGTGTACTGGTAGGTTGAGCCAAAATCTCTACTGCTTTGCTTCATATTTCGGAACCACTTAAAGATCTTGAATACTAAATCTTGTACAAGTCAAAATTTGGTCTTATCTAGATAATCTGCATTTTGTTAATATAAATATTTTTTCTGATTTCTGATAACAGGCTGGTATAGCACTTACGAGAGAGCAGTCTCTGTGTCCTTCACAACACCATTCCGTAAACCCCAGACTAGCATGTTTTTTGTGAAGAGGGGAAACCCCGGAAACTTCATGGCAAACGACTTAACCGGCAAATCCATCGGATTCCTGGACGGTTATGCTGCAAACGAGCACTGCCTTAAACAGACACAAATGACAGTGAGTGCGTTTTATTACCCAATATTTACATTGCATGTAGGCACAGTGACTTTCAATTATTTGTATTTAATTACAGTAGTTCAGTTGTAGCCTTTTATATTTTGTTTTGTTGCTGCATCCTCTTTTATGATACTTTTTGTTGTGTTCGAGTTTTTACTTGAGTTCGTTTGCTTTGTTTTGTTCTGAATGATTTCATTTCATAAGAGGCCATGAGCTACCGTATCTGCCTCACCATTTATATTTGAAAGATAATTTGTGTTATCAAACATTGACCAGTTATTTGCTCTCTGGTTCATCTTCTAGGGAGCGGATCTTCCAGCTGACAAGATTAGGCATTTTATGACCAGAGAGAGTGTTCTACAAGCTGTCAATAATCAAGAGGTAGTACGTCGCCAATTTGCAGTATTTTTTGACCGCGTGAGGGCGTGTGTGAACCAATTAGTTGACGTCAAACGAACACTTTTTTTCATTGTTGTGATTATTGTTATTTATCTGACAATTGATACAAGAACACGACATGCAGGCGGATAAAACTGTTATTGTGATTCAAGGAAAAAGGAAAACCGCCAATGAAAGCGCCCTCTGTCAAAAATACGATCAATTACAAACGGCTAACTTTAGATCCTATATCTTTCATCAGTTAAGAAAACTTGGTACAATGATGTTTGAGTGTTCTTCAGAATTTAAATGATTTAATAAATGCCAGGCAAGAAAAGAGAAGACGGCAAAAGAGAGGATGGAGAGATAACATTATAGCAAACATTGGCACGGCTACATGGACCAGAGTGGCAAGGGAGAGAGAGGCAAATGAGAGTTTTTAGGAGGAGGGCTTTGTCCAAAAGGTGGACGAACTAAAGCCTTGATGATGATGAATAAAATATTAGGCACATTAACTGTATGGATGCAAAATACAACAATTTATAAAAACTTTATTTCCACTAAGGTCTTTCCGTTAGTTTGTGACTTTGTAACAACAGGCTTTTCAACTTTACATTTCCTCATTCCTGCTGCCAAGCTAAAATAAGCAGCTATGCTCCGTTGACTTCAAACTTCATTTTAATATGGTACAATCGGATTAGCAGACACAAACTTGAGTTATTTTGCTCAATTGACTTCATGCATTGCCTTTCACTTATTCTCAACACCAGGTTGATGCAGTATTCGCCAATACCTACTCCCTCGATCTTGCCGCAGACCTCGATCTTGCCCCTGGTGATCCAATCTCAACGTGTAATGGCGAAGGGGCGGGTATTATGATACGTAAAGACAGCCGCCTCGCTGATTGGTGGAATCCAGCATTTGAACAGCTGAAGATGTCCAGTGATTACCAACGAATATGCTCCGAAGTTGCTGAGAAACACGGTAAGAAAACTAATAAGATTTATTGAAGTAGGCCCTATTTACATGTTTTACATTACAAGATAAAAAATGATTTTGATTTTACAGATTCAGATATTACCAAATAATTTTTCAAACTATAGGATGTCTATAACTCAGTTTTGTATTTAATATGTCTTTCTTGGTTCTGTTGGACAAGCTTTTGTCTTTGTTAGTGTCCTATTCTTATTCAACCCTTTTGTACGGAGCTCCTAAAAGAAGAGGTAAAAACAAAAGAACCGGTAAAACAAAATTTTGACTTCGTTCCCTCAAAATATCACTACGAGGGAACAAAATAATTTCAGGGGAACAACATCATAGTACGAGGGAACGAAATGTTGTTTGAAGGGAACAAAGCCTTTTTTAAACATATTATTATGATGACTATATTTAGAATTATTATTATTATTATAATTATTATTATTATTTTTATTTACCTTTACTATCTTTCCTTTTCTGAACTTTTGTATTATTGATAATGAACTTCTTTCTTTTAGTTTTTATTTTATTATCAAACCGGTGTTTGTATTATTATTATTTTTCACATTTTTGTTTTAATCTTAGGACAATACATGTATATATTATTTAAAATAAAAGTTTCATCAAAGATGTCACACCCTTTCTTTCAGATTTCATATTCGACTCATGTACATAATATTATATGGATCTCTTCTCACACAGGTGACCAGTTGGTGACAAAACAAATCGATTGTTTCAACTGACTAAATTATTTGAAAGAAACTACAAGCGGCAGATGAGTCAACATTAACAATATTTGAAAGTATTGTATCCGTGAAAAAATACTGATGCTCATTCAGTGTTTTGTTATACCAATCAATTGTTTTGATTTTATAGACAATTCAAAACAAAACACATCTGAAAAGAAAAATTCGCTTGAATTATTTAGATTTCAATAAAGTTTAATTAGTCATTACAGGTAAGTAGTTATCAGTGGTTTGTACCAAAGTTTAATTCTATGTTAATGCGGTTTTTGTATTAATCGTGGTATAATGCAGTCACACTGTTTCTTCTGTCACAGTACTTCATCACTTTTATCACAATTACAAGTGACACTTTCATTAGGTCAAATTTTGATCATTAAATTACAACTTGTCAAGGCAGTCCCCTATAACACTTTTCAAGATAAACATTGTCCATGCATTCTCCCTTCCTTACATGTACAAAAAGTTAACAACACTCTCCTACTCTGAAATTTGTGAAAGCATAAAGGGTTCTCTTGCAATTAAAGAGGATTTCGACTTACTGTCCAGAAAAGAAGTGGAACGTTAACGGTTGCTAACAAATACTTTGTACACTTTCTCCCTCTAGATTTTCTGTTCGTTGTATTCAACTGCATCTTGTTACCATTATATTGTTTTAATTTGTACTGGTGTTTTTGGAAGGGCTCTTTGGGCTGAGATAATTGTATATGGTGAACTTAAAACAATGATTAGATTAGATTAGATTAGGTGGGATTAGTTATACTTAGGTGGACGACTTTTGATATTTGTATTGTTCTCACCACTGAGTGAACCCCTTTTTTGTTTCTGTCGTTGATAATTCTTTTATTAGCATTAGTAAAATAATGCCAATTTACATTGTTTTTATAGTTATGCTTTTCTTCGGTTTTACAGTTACATTGAACACTCGATTAAAAGGAGCAGTTTGAATTCATTATTGAAGCTAATTAACATTGTGTACGGACTCTGTAAGACGAATGTTCCATTTTGAAACAGCAAAATATTGTTTTGAAATTGTCATTATTTTCCAATCAATAACCCATATTGACATATAGTGCTGTCAAGTGCTACCCAGCCTTTACCATAACATCTATAACGACGATTGCATTCCCACTCTTTAACCCCCCCCCCCCCTGGAAATCTCTGTGGGGATAAACTTCTACACAATTATATTAAGTTTGGACTAGGTTTGAAAAGTTTGTATATACACCCTTTATTTCACCGTGGTCCCACGTCGCCTCGAGCAAACATAGTCGTCCATTGCATGCTGTTTGCCAACAGTTGAATAACAAAAGTTTGGACTGGGTTCGGAAAGTATGTCGGCCTACACCTTTATTTCACCTGGGAAGGTTTGCTAAAAGCATTGACGGAGACTGTGCTTGTGGCTCTGTGTGCTGGGTGTCACGCGACAAACGATCATAGCGTGACCATAATCATGTAGGTTCCCCCTTTCATTTGCCTTTCATTGGTATATCAGATATGTGGATGAATATGGAAACATAATTAGAAGGGAAGAATAAGCCTTCCGCCGGAGAACAACTTAGAACAGTCTAGTGATCTGAATGGTTTGCAACATGCAGTGCTTGCTGGGCCCGGTATTGTGGTTAATTTTTAACCAGGATATTTACGATTTAGTTTCGGGGAGTGCCTCTAAATATCTTAGCCATCTGATGTAAGGGAAGTTTAGATCCCAGATCTCCAAGCACCTGGCGTTTTTTTTTTTTTTTTTTTTACACCCAGAAACAATCCGTTAAAGAGAAAACATAGTTTTACAAGTCGTACACATTTCTAGGAATACATCATACTACGTCAATTTATGCTCACAATGAGCTTTCCTTTAATCAAAAACGAGCATTCTCTGTGTAAAAGTTTAGTGAACTGTAAAAGTTTAATGTCCTGTAAAGGGCCGGTAACCAAGGTTTAATGGTTTCGATCTGAAAAGCAGGGCTGCGTTCCAAATTGCGCAAACAGATCGCAACCGTTCGCGCAAACGTTTGTGACCGTTGGAACGATTGGTTGCGCACTTCGTGATGTCACTATGGCGGCGCTCTGTAGTGGAGATGGCAACACAGTGGGTACATTAATACAATTTGAGAGAATTATGTACTAATTAGTGATTTGCATCGACAGCTGCAGTACACGTGCTTCCCCGAGGGTTTTAAAGTCTAAGTTTCTTTTACTTTTATTTTTTTTTTATTTTTTTTTTTTTTACCGTTTTGCGACAAAAGCTTTTCTCATAGTTGTGCATATTTCTGCACACTTTCGCACCTTTCATACGTTTTATGCGACTTCAATTTTCCTTTAAATTAAACCTTTAGATTTCAGTCGCCTTTGTTTCATTTAGGGCCTTCACATAATGCTGCAGACTGCATCAATACATGAACTGGTTTCACTTCGACATCAAATCAATTGACTACAGGAAGTGTGTGTTGACCTGAAATGATTCGTTCAGCTTTATCTCAAAGTCGACAGTAGTGGACGGCTACCGTACACAATAAGGTACAATGACGCAGAGTGAGGAGCCAAGTTACGATCGAATGGACGCCGGGTTAGTTCACTCGAACAAAATGTCTTCGTTAAACCCTCGGTTTCAAACTGTAGCCGTAGCTCTTATTGGTGTAGTGGCTGCCATTGCATTGGTGTTTTCAGCGATAGCTTTGGCTCGACCTGGGACAGTGGCATTTACTGGGCAGGTACAAGGCACCGCAGGCGATACAGGTATGGTATAAACTACACATACTCAGTACGTCCAGAAGAAAGACATGGGTTGGTTTATAAATAATAATAAAGACATTTGTAAAGCGCCTAATGCATAAGCCTCTAAGCGCATAAAGAGAACAATAAAATATACAAAGAGTGAAAGAAACAATTACAAATAAGCAGATTACATGTGTTTTTAGATGTGTTTTTAACAGAGACTTAAAACAGTGTAAAGAACTAGCCTGGCGAATATGCACAGGAAGACCATTCCAAAGAAATGGTGCGGCGTAAGAAAATGATCTGTGGCCATAAAAAATAGAAGAAGCTCTTGTAGATGAAAGCAATGACTGTTGAGATGAACGTAAAGTCCGAGTAGGGGAATAATGGTGAACAAGTTCAGATAAATAAGCAGGAGATTGACATGTTTGAGCTTTGAAAGTTAACAAAAGAATTTTATAAATTGTACGAAACTTAACTGGGAGCCAATGCAATTTCATTAGTACTGGTGTAATATGGTGAGAACGAGGCAAGCAAGAAACGAGGCGAGCGGCAATGTTTTGTACACGTTGAATTTTAGCAAGATCTTTATCAGGGAGTCCATACAGAAGAGAATTGCCGGAATCAAGTCTAGTTGTGACGAAAGCGTGAACAAGACGAAGAGTAGTAGCTTCATCCAGGTAGCGGCGAATCTGTGCTATTTTTCTGATAGCCATGAGAGCTGCTTTGCAAACATTATCAACATGTCTACTCATGCACAATGAAGAATCCATAATTACACCGATGTTGCGGGCAAATTCAGATGGTTTAATAACAGACTGGGCAATATGTAAGTTTGGCGGAGAAACCTTTTTTGTGAAACGAGATCTTAAAAATAAGATCTCAGTTTTGGAGTCATTCAGAGCGAGTTTGTTGGACAGAGCCCAAGATTTGACATCTTGAATGCATAATTCAACTTTAGCAATGGCAGAAGCGCGATCAGCAGGGTCAAATGTAACGTAAAGCTGGGTATCGTCAGCATAAGCAACACTAGAAATACCATGGGCAGCAATGAGGTCTTGTAAGGGTGCACTGAACAATATAAATTCAAGAGGCCCAGCTACAGAACCTTGAGGAACACCACACAAGAGATGATGACGATCGGATCTAGCATTATTGATGAGAACATGGTGGGTTCTGTTGTTAAGATAAGAAGAGAACCAGTTAAGGGCAGTTCCTGTAATTCCATAGCGAGAAGATAAACGTTGAAGGAGATGCTCATGGTCAATAGTGTCAAATGCAGCTGAAAAATCTAACAGCACAAGGATCGCTTCCTTATGATTGTCCAGTGCACGTAAGATATCATCCTGTACACGAATGAGAGCAGTCTCAGTACTGTGGAAAGGACGATAAGCAGACTGCATCTTAGCATAAAGGTTATTTTCACAGAGATAGTCTTGAAGTTTATAGGCGTAGCCCGCATTTTTATGGCGTGTCATGGGGAGTTAAGAGCACCGAAGCTCCAGAGTTTTTTTATCAACAGAGTGCGAGTTCGAGTCCCGGTCATGACGATGGTGTTCTTTACCATTGCTTCGTCAACCTCTTCCCCAGGGTGTGTCGAGCAGTACGAGGTTGACTGCTCTCTCACCCTGGTATTGGAACATTTGCATATCCAAAAATTTTGGATACGTATGCAAATTAGAATAGTCTGGCTGCATATCAAAATTCACATCTTCGCCATAGTCTCGTGGTCCGGTACCAGATTTAGTAGCTTGTATGTATTGGAAACATGTACATGTGCTAATGTAATTTTGTTGTCCAATCAGGGTCCAAGTGAGGAGTTTCCATCCCAGGGTTTACTTTTTACAAACATGGTTGGAAATAAAGTAAACCATGGGGACGAGGTTGTTGCTTCGTCTTTTTGATGGGACATTAAGTCGTAGGTCCCATGCACTAGGGTTGGTGCGCTAATAGCGCACCGAGAACCATGAACACTTACCATTGAAGAATAGGGGTTATTTTGGGCTCACCCATAGCATAGAGAGAAAGGACCTCTATGCCCATAGCAAGTGTGATGCAGTAATAGATTGTCTTTAATTCAATGACTACTGTATGCCATAGTGTTTTATGACGTAGTTGAATCATATTCACGGTATAAAAACCATTGGGCAAACCACCGTTGTGGTCTGTCGTCCAGAGGCTTGTGTGCCGGGGTCATCATGGCTATTCACTTTGTTCATAGGGTCGAATGCTTTACCGGTGTGAGTTTGGTCCCATACTTGAGTGGTAGATTCGGCAACCATTGTAAATAAATGTTATTTTCTTATGTTCACGTTGGTCAATAGGATCCTGCGGATGGTTGGAAAATCCCCAACCATCACACAAGCATCCTTGTTTATAGGTTTTATCGGGCTTGCCAGGCATCCTTGGTTTCATAATAAAATAACTAGTGTATCAGTAACAAGTTACTATCACTTAAACTTTGTATTTATTTTGGTAAGATATATTTGCGACATCGCAAATAATTGCAAAAGTATTTGCAATGATAAGATGCCCCTTCAGGGCCACCATAGAAACCCGTGTCATTACGTATTAATTTCCTACACGCCTTTAGATGATAATAACGTTTCTGTTTTTCGATACCAGGGGATGATTCTAAGATATGGGTCTTCGCAATTGGGCACGACGGCAGCGATTTGGAATATATGTAAGTTACGGGCTTCACGCGGTTAGCGCTGTATTTGTATGCATTTATCATCG
Source organism: Pisaster brevispinus (assembly GCA_023634235.1). Lineage (NCBI taxonomy): Eukaryota > Metazoa > Echinodermata > Asteroidea > Forcipulatida > Asteriidae > Pisaster > Pisaster brevispinus. The sequence goes on from JAMKCF010000105.1 coordinate 100,838, forward strand.
GTTGTTTTTAGTGTCGTTGTTGTTGTCGCTGTCGTTGCCGTTGTATGTTTGTTTGATTTTGTTTGCTGGTTGTTTGGTTGGTTGGGGGGTGTTGGGGTGTTTGTTTGTTTGTTTGTTTGTTTGTTTGTTGGGGTGTTGGGGTGTTGGGGTGTTTGTTTGTTTGTTTGTTTGTTTGTTTGTTTGTTGGGGTGTTTGTTTGTTTGTTTGTTTGTTTGTTTGTTTGTTTGTTGGGGTGTTTGTTTGTTTGTTTGTTTGTTTGTTTGTTTGTTTGTTGGGGTGTTTGTTTGTTTGTTTGTTTGTTTGTTTGTTTGTTTGTTTGTTGGGGTGTTTCTTTGTTTGTTTGTTTGGGGAAGGGTTTTTCACACGTTCACGAGTCTTAATTGTATTTACTTTAAGGTGTGTCAGACTTATGCTGTTAACGACCATCTTATGGACAGTCATCTTATTGGCCGCATACAAAATTTAAAGCCAAAAATAGTTAATTAATACTATTCTCCTCTTTTATTTGACAGTCATAATTTGTCCGGGACAGTCAGAGGGTTTCACGTTGACATCGTTGAAGCAGGTAATAAAACAAACAAAGGAGAAAAACAAGTATACTGAGACGTCATAGTGTCTAGGCTTTGTGGTTTAAAATGACAACACAGCGTTGTTTTATTTTGTTTCCAATAAATTTTGATTTTCATGAAATAATCTTAATTCATACCCTGAGAAGAAGAAAAACGGTACTCAGTGCAAACCTTCTCTAATTATAACAACTTTTTCAGTTACGGCGAGTGAAATTTTACAGAACCAAATATTATTTTAAAGATTGAATGTTGATGGATAAATGTTGTGTGTGCAATCTGGTTCAATACTGTTTCTTCCTTCCCGCGCCCTCTAGTGTGTGTCAGAGCCAACAAGAATTGCCGAATGATGTGGGATGTATACGAGAACTGCTACAGGTCAAAGGTTGGAGAGAGACCACGCCCAGGGGTGGGGCTTGTGAGTGGGTGGTACGACGGGTGTACTGGTAGGTTGGGTCAAAATCTATACTGCTTTGTTGTTACAGTTTTGGAACCATTAACATATATTGAATATTAAATCTTGTACAGGTCCAAATTTGTTGTCATCCATAGATAATCTGTACTTTGTTAATACTTTTTTTCTTTCTGATTTCTGATAACAGGCTGGTATAGCACTTACGAGAGATCAGTCTCTGTGTCCTTCACAACACCATTCCGTAAACCCCAGACTAGCATGTTTTTCGTGAAGAGGGGAAACCCCGGAAATTTCATGGCTAACGACTTAACCGGCAAGACCATCGGGTTCATGGACGGATATGCTGCAAACGAGTACTGCCTTAAACGGACACAACTGACGGTGAGGGCGTTTACTCAAGTTATTATCATCACTTCATGAATTGTTATAAGCCCTTTACTTTTCATAATTTTAATACTGGTGAGAAAAAATGGAAATGTTTTTATAAAATTGCGGTTGTTCAGATGTAACATTTTGTTGTACTTTGTTTGTTTATTTATCTGCTTTAAGTTAATTATTTGGGTAGATTTTTGGTAGGCCTATTTTGGTAGGTGGTTTGTTGTGATCGAGTTTTTTTGTTTAGTTTATTTGCTTAGTTTGTTTTCTTCTGAATGATTTCATTTCAATAAGAGGCCACACTGCAAAAACTGTGGTGTTAAAAATGACACCATCGGTGTTGTCAAATAGTAGATACCAAAAAATATTCAAAATGTACACCTGTCCATAGGGTTTTAAAATAACACTAATTTCTGCCAAAATAATTACATTGGTGTTATTTTAACACCCTATGGTGTTAATTTTGATTCTTTATTGGGTATCTACATGTGACAACACCCATGGAGTAAAATTTAACACCCCGGTTTTTGCAGTGCATGAGCCACCGTATCTGCCTCACCATTTATATTTGAAAGATAACTTGTATTATCAAACAATGACCAGTCATTTCCTCTCTGGTTCATCTTCTAGGGAGCAGATCTTCCAGCTGACAGGATTAAGCATTTCATTACCAGAGAGAGTGTTGTACAAGCTGTCAATAATCAAGAGGTATTACACGCCAATTTGCAGTATTTTTTGACCGCGTGGGAGCGTGTGTGAACTCAATTACGTGACGCAAAACAAAGATGTTTTAGTTTTCGAGAAAATTCGAGTGATTTTTCACTTATTCTCAAATTCAGGTTGATGCAGTATTCACCAATACCTACTCCCTCGATCTTGCCGCAGACCTCGATGTTGCCCCTGGTGATCCAATCTCAACGTGTAATGGCGAAGGGGGCGCTATCATGATACGTAAAGACAGCCGCCTCGCTGATTGGTGGAATCCAGCTTTTGAACAGCTGAAGATGTCCAGTGATTATCAACAAATATGCTCCGAAGTTGCTGAGAAACACGGTAAGAGAAGTAAACGAAACATTCTTTATTCAATTTAGTTTAATTTTTACTTTACAAGAAAGGCCACCACGATTCGATTTTACAGATTCATGCAGATTTTACTTAAAATAAATTTCAAATTATATGATATTTAAGTAAGTTTGGTATTTGTATGAACCATTTCTTTCTTGGTTCTCTTGGATTAATTTACTCTTGCCTGTGCAATTTGTCTCCCATTTAACCCTTTTTGCCCCTGTAAGGAAAGGTGAATATTAACATGGAGCAGTTAACACTAAAGAAATTATTTCGTCCCCTCAAAATATCATTACGAGGGAACAAAATATTTCGAGGGAACAACATCACAGTACGAGGGACAGAAACACTAAGGGAACAAAAACATTTCTTTTTCCTTTTCTTTGTTGTGTTTTTGTTGTCGTTTCGGGGGGGGGGTTGAGGTTGGCATGTTTTGTTTTGTACCTTACCTATTACTTCTTTACCTGTCCCTTAAGGGGCTCTGTACTTTTGTATTATTGAAAATGAACTTCTTCTTTTTGTAATCCTTTGTTTTAAATTAGTGTATATTATTATATTGTATTATTATTACTTTTTATTCTATTTCATTTTATTTTTTTATCTTAGGAACAAAAATGTGTATAGGCCTATTATTTAAAATAATAGGTTTCATCAAAGATGTCACACCTTTTTATCCTCTTCATTCGAATCACATTGTACAATAATATACTCTTTTATTGATCTCCCTTCACAGGTGGCCAATTGACACAACAACTCAAGTGTCTCACGTGAGTACGTTATTTGAAAGACACTACGAGCGAAACTTGCAGATGAGTCAACATTAAAATAGAAACAAAATTATATAATGGAATTCTATAGTAATCAAAAAGCTTTAGTCTGTTAAATTGAAAGTGACATTGCTAAAAGTATTGTATCCAGAAAAAGTATTGATGGTCGTTCGGCTTTTTTCATTGTTTTGCTTTTAATGCTATTAGAAAACTAAGAAGAAAAAAATCTCAGAAAGAAACTTCCCTTGAACTATTTAGAAGTTGATTTAGTCACACAGGACAAGTAGTTATCAGTAACTTGTAATTAATTTAGTAATTTTTTTTTTTTTTTGGCAGTAATCTTGGTAAACAGTCTTACCGTCTCTCGTGCCACAGCATTGCACCATATTGTATCACAAAATAAGTGGCGCTTGTTTGTTGATTTATCTTTTGGTCAATCTCAGTTTTTATCATTCAAACTTTTCAAGGAAACCTTATAGTACTCAAGATTTGTGCATTCTTCCTCCCATTATTGCACAAAGTAACGAATACTGTTCAAATCTTTCAACCACTTTCTCATACCCTGCTGTGAAAATGTTTAACAGAAAAGGGACTTTTTGCTTGAACGGGGGCTTTCGACTTCGTTCCTACCCAGAACAGAAGTGGAAAGTTAACGTTTGTTTAAAAAAAATTACTGTGTACTTTTCTCCCTAGATTTCCTGTAGGCCTACGTTCTGTATTTTTTTTTTTGGGGGGGGGGTAATAAGTAGACAGTTACTCTTTGAACGACTTTGTCTTGTTTTGTTATCACCATTGAGTTTTGCGATAACACTCGGAAGGAGTAATGTGAATGCAGCAATGGAGTTAATTACTATTGTGTAAGGACTAGTTTACAATATTGATTATTGTTTTGGACAAATATTTAATTATGCCCATACGGAGTAAAGCTCCTTTTGAGACAGCTAAATCTTGAATTGACGGCCCTTGCCGGGACATTACATGTTACAAAAGGGACAATGAACACCATTGTTATCGTAGGGGCTCGGTTGTGCATTATGTTGTGTGGCATGGCATACCCCTCCCCCGCCCAGTTATGTCTTCATTGTTCCTGAGAATTTCGGGGAGGGGGGGAATTTCTGTACAAGAGGAGAGCACTGTGTTAGAGAATAGGAGCATTCCCTCTGCCATGTTACCAGACATATAATAATAATAATAATATATTGTATTTGTATAGCGCCTACTGCAGGCCAGCCTCTAAGCGCTTAACATTCAGTATTTCCTGCAAGGTATTTGGGGCTACGTTTGAAGTATGAGACCTACTCCTTTACATAGCACCTTGTAATGGTTTACAAGGTGCTGTGGCGCAATATGCAGCCGATCAAACCAGGAACACCGGGGCGGACCCCTTCTCTTTTCGATAAGTGCACTGGGTTCTTTTTCGTGCGTTACACAACACACGGGACCAACGGCTTTACGTCCCATCCGAAGGATGGGGCAATCATGGTTAAGTGTCTTGCTTAAGGTAAGGACACAGGTGTCACGACCGGGGCTCGAACCCACACTGATCAGAAACACCAGAGCTTGAGTCCAGTGATCTTATCCACTCGGCCACGACACGCCATATATAGTACATAATACCCTATGTGATGTTTGAAGCTTTGCATTGTGTGGATCATTAGAAACACTTTAACTTGCTGGTACAGCCATTGTCAAACTCTTTTAGGATAAGTGTAGGTTCTGAGAAGAACTAGACTTGTGGACAAGTCGTTAAATGTCTGTCGCGGTGATAGTGTTCCGACTCTCTCCGCGATTCTCGCGACACTGGCGATGTTCTCGCGAGACTGCTGGCCCCCGCGAGACTGCTGCCCCCCGCGAGACTACTGCTCTCGCAACTGTGTAGTTTCATTTAACGTTAACGGGGAGTAGTCGGCAGCCAGCAGCTTCGCGCGAGAGCAGTGATCTCGCGAGAGCAGTCTTCGATCGCGGAGCCCTGAATGTATTACGCCGCCACCACTACTCGACTATCACCGCGACAAACATTAGCGACTTGTCCACAAGTCTAGAGAAGAACCGGTGTTAGTCTTGGTTAGTCTTGACGTTTCAAACAGTACACTCTGCTAATCTGTAGTCTGCTCGTGTCTGACGACCAGAGTATACTGTTCGAAACATTGACACTATACTGGTTCTTCTCAGTACCAACACTTCTCCCAAAAGAGTTTTCTACATGGTTGTACACGCAAGTTTAATATACTACAGTTGTTCTATTACCCCAAACCGGGCATGGTGCCCAAAATCGGCGAAGGTTTCTTTACAAAGCCCGGATCAACAACACCAAAGGGGACTATCGAACCAAAATAGGTTCTCTGTCAATAATGTTTACATACCTCCACGTTCACGATCATAGAGGTCGAAATCTAATGTAAGCTTTATTGTCTTATAAATAAAAGTTGAACAAAAAAAGGGACTTCATATGCCGCCGGGCTAAAGTGAACAAAACTATAGTCAGCCAGCCGGCGTTTACCGGATTCATCGCTAAATTATGTATAAAACAAGAAACATTACTGCATAAAGTCTGCCAAAGACAGCACCGTTCAAAGTATACATGGAAGCATTTATTGTGTCCTGATGACTGATTTTAAGCAATCTTGCGTTAAGGAGAAATGCAAAGCCAACACGGCAGTTCCCAATACTCAAAAAGAATTTTCCACATGTAAAAATACGTTTCCATTAGGTTATACAAAGAGTAACAAAGTTGCTTTATAAATACAAACACGCCACAGATGGTTTGCTCTGGCCAATTGTTCCATTTTTATTCCACTTTCAACCCATCACTGTGCACGTATCGCGTGTATGCAACACATGGGACCCGTATATATAAACTGTGGCTTTATTTTTTCACTTCGGAAACTGGGTGCCCCAAAATAGTACACGTTCTTTTCATTTTTAGAACTAAATGAAACTAAAGAATCACCGACATGTCGTGACAGTGACTATATCACTGTCGCCTCATCAGATCTTTACACACACCAATTAACACGAAAATGCTTTTAAAACCCGATACCAATAGTTTATAAAGTGGACAATATTCAAATGTGTGGGGAAAAGGAGGGGTTCGGAACGCATGGAATGAGTTGGGGGACTACAACTCCAGCGCGCAAGTTCAGGGTTTAAACGCTCCCAGAACTCCCGGGTCAGAATTGACCTGGATTCCGGGTCCCGGGGGCCCGATACTTTTCAGGTGTCAGGCTGAGCCGGAGGAAACTGGTTAACAAATGCGTCAGTTTGACCCATTTTGGGATATTCTGACACAGTTTCCGGGTCATTGACCCAGATTGGCCCCGTGTGACCCGGATCCCGGTCATTTCTGATCCGGATGTTTTTTTAGAGTGAAGTGGAAATTCAGACCAATATCTCACACAGACGGGAAGGAAATTAAAGAACAACTATACCAACATAATATCATTTCGTACTGGCCGATGATGTTTTCCTAACGGACGAAAGTTAGTTTATACGAAATCAAATAAAGGGGGTACTCAAATTTGTTTAAAACCGTACAATTCACCATCTCCAATATTAACAGGCAATATTTGGCAAAATTAATTCAACTGAAAAATAACCACACTGTTAAAAAAGACTGTAAAGTCATACACAAATAAATTAAGATTGTTTCAAATCAAAAGAAATTAAAAAGAAACCCAACTCCATCCTGGAATTTCGTCGTGGGGAAAAACAACATTCATCCATTAAAGCAAAAGAATGATACTTGATATAAATTATGTTCAAGTTAACTTTAAAAACCAATGTAAAAACAAAACAATAATTGTACGTACTGACAAATTAAAGAACTATGGTAAAATAACATACCTGATAGGAGAGATAAAATCAAAATAAAATTTACATATTTCATATTTAAGCAAAATAAACTGCATTTTACTTGTTCTACCTTATGTTTAAGTATGTGCTTGGTTGATGGTTTATAAATGCCAACAAGGGAAATCTATTGCAAAAATCAAACTGAGTTTGGGCATATCATTTATTATTCTCTATTCCTAGTCAAAAGACAAAAGATCCACTTTTGTGTAACAACTTTCCACAATATTGGAAAGTCGCATCGGGCCAGCCAATCTTGTGAACAAAATCCACCAGACACGTCTTTTAACTCAATTATTTTAACTGGTCCAGAATTAAGCTGGCGTGTAAAAATTTGTGTAAGCTAGTTAGCCATACATTTACGGAAATGTATTATAGGACATGGCAGGGGAAAAAAACATTTCCGGATAATCCACCCGGGCGGAAAGTAAGCCCCCGGCAGTGGTGACCCGCCCTGTGCGGAATAGTAAGCCCCGAGCAGTGACCTGCCCTGGCGGAAATAGTAACCCGGAAAACACAAGATCGCCGGACTTTTCCAGGTGTCAGTTAATGATAGTGGCCCAATGCTAAACTAACTGGTCCTGGGTCTGCAGTTCAGTGTAAAATCGAGCCCAAGCATCCATTGCATCGATGCATCTGCGCTCAATGTCATAAAGCTGTTAAGCAGAGAGTACTGCTTAGCAAATTGCATTTTGCAAAGCAAAAAAATCAGTGGGGCACCAGTCGTAACAATGTAAACTTCATTGAATTTTGACTGGTTATTTTGCTAAGCAAAAAAATCAGTGGGGCACCAGTCGTAACAATGTAAACTTCATTGAATTTTGGCTGGTTATCTGTTTCTGCTAAGGAAGATGTTTCTGTGCTTAACAAGTTTTTGTGTGTACACAGGCTTTATATAAAATCGGGCTCTGGTCTCTTCAGAGCCACAACAGTTCATGGGAGATTTGAACTAAATGGTGTCACAACAAACCCAAGTTTTAAACAAAACCCACTTGGTTAATAAAGTATCCAATTACTTTTGTGTTAATTCATGTCAATCAAAATCAAATCCTATCATCAAAAATAAATATACTGGCTACGAATGCTAAACTCATAAATAATCAAACATGCCTCTACTTAAGACTGGAAGTTTATACATTTTCCCATCACATTCTAAATTTACAAAATGACTCCAAGCTTTAAAAAGGTAGATATGAGCTGCCAAAATGTCGAACCCTCTTCTTTTTGGAAGACTTTCACAACAAAAGTTTAATGTACTCTACATTCTATCTGTACTAAAAGTATATCGGCCTTAATGGTCATGACTTCCTGGAAATTACACCAACTTCCCTTTCTCCCTATGTAAACACTGACATGACAGCTCTAAGGTTAAAAAAACTCACATTTTGCGTTGTAAAATAATCTATACATTCGATCATTATCTCGTCCAGTTCAATTTAAACATGAAAAATACACAATGCATGCCATTTCATTTCCCCAACTCTTAAAAACAAGAAATATGTTTACTGTTTACATACAAATGAATTGGGAACAATTGTATAGTGTAATTTAAAATTTAATATGCATCTTGTATATTGCTTTATAAATATTGCACTGTAAATTTCAGCAAATCAACCAGCGCTACGCTCATCCCCTGCACAATTTGCTCAATTTGCTGTTAATCCTGTAGTCTTAAAAATGTTCAAAGTAAGCAATTGTTTATTATTTTTTATTGTTGCTCCGACCCATCCTCGCTCCCTTCACACTACCCATGGTCTGCCTTGGGCACAATAGTCTGGGTTGGATTTGGGCCACTTAAATGTACAAATAACACAAAACTTGTGTAATATTGTCAGGGAAGCAATGGTCAGTGCAATTATTTTGTAATTAATACTGCACCTAAGCTCCATGTAAAAGGAGTTCCTATGTATTACAGTTTCAGACACATTTGTCCTGTAAAAGCACCATCAACGTGAAGCATTGAGCCCCACATCAGGCCTGATACTTTGCGGAGGCAACGGAGGGCCTTTGTTGCTCCTGGTCATTGCCTTGATGCCCCTTGAAATGTTCCAATAGAAACTTACAGTTTCCTCCTAGAGGTGCCCTTTACCACTTCGAAAAACGAAGCAGCAGGCCTGCCACATAAATGTAGGGATGTAAGCTTGAGGTTCGTTCAGAGACTCAGAACCCTTGCCGCCCACTTTTGTCCCCGACCCCAAATGAGACTGAAGAAAAAAAACAGGACTGGAATGTCATCTTTGAGAGGGCAAGGCCTGTTTAATTTTGCAAAGGGCAAACAGTCTTAAATCTTAAAGTCTATGGGAAACTTCTGAAGGGATACCAAGGCCAAGACCAGGGCAACAGATGCCAGGACCTCCATGTAATGCAAGGCCTGCTTGAACAAAACAAAATTGTGTTTAAATTTCGATGTTTAGTCTGATATCTGTCAATAACACAATTGAGATCGATCTTCTCTTACTTCTCTTAGTGCTTGTTCAAATAAAAACAATACGTTAAATTGTGTAACAAATTGTTTCTCAGTTTGATCCTGCTCTTGTAAAATATATTGTAGTCCAGTAAAAATTTTGAGCTACAAGCCCTGCGGTTTGTCGAGCCCTGCACACAAGCTCATAAAATAGATTTTAGACACAAACCAATATTCATGGCCCAGGTGTAGAGCCTTGACCTGCTCAAGGTCAGACCATGGGTAGCCCAACGATGAAGGCTGGTGCAACATTGATGGATGATTGTGACTTGGAAAACTTGGGAAAAGATGACATATAAACCCTGTTATTATCCTTATTAAACATCAAAGATTCCAAAGATAAAGCAATAATTAAAACTAATTAATTCTCATTGATACAAATTTTGATGAACTCATATGGTGGATAGTAAAACAAGGAAGCACAATGGTTATATAAATCTCTCATCTATGTTCCATAATAATTCAATTCAAAGTGCATGAAACACCAACATCACCGTTAAGACACACTTATAAACAGAGGGATTTCAAACAATTACCCTTTTTTTCACTTACTACCTGTATTACCTCCTATTTTCTGTAACATTTGCCAGAAAAAAAAGAAAAAAAAATTTACCAAGTGCTTGGAACTGCGCACTGAAGTTTCATATTGCCGGCTGGCATGATGCATTTATCATTTAAACCATGTGGATGATATCGAATGGTCTGACAGTATTGTTTCTAACATAAAAACTACTGACTGAACAATTTCAAAAATCTATCAACAAGAAGAAGCACATCCATGTTTTGAGTTGTATACATGTATATCGGTACATCTTTGCAAGAATGTGCATGCCTGCGTGATATTGATAATGTTAAAGCTATTATATTAAATTTGGGGTTGAACAAAGAAAAATTGACTAGAGCGGGATTTGAACCTGCGACCTCCAGATTAACGTATTGGCGCTCTATCAACTGAGCTATCTAGCCCTAATGTTGGTGGTCTCCTTATTTTGCCAAAAACTTTGTTGGAGGGTGCCAGCTACAGAAGCTATTCAACCTGTAACTGCTGTGTAGCCAGGGATCACTCCCAAGTTTAGGATTAGAACTCATAGAATTATGATACAATCAAGGAAGCGGCAGCAAAGGTATCACCATAGGTAGATGCTACTTTTTATTTCAAACATCAAGTATTATAAACCACAAGGGTTTACAAATAGGAAGACCGCCTACATACGTTAGCTCAGTAGCTCAGCACCAGCGCAATAATCCAGAGATCACAGGTTCAATCCCCGTTCAAGTCAACTTTTCTTTGTTCAATCAAATTTTTTGTAAAACATACCCAGTTTCACTCGTGGTTTATAGTTTATTAACTGCTATTATATTTATGTATATCTCCTCCCAATATTAAGTATGATGTCATAATGAGTGCATAACATTGACTAGAGACCTGCAGACCTGAAATTTCATCTTTGAGAGGGAAAGGCAATTTTCATTTTGCAAAGGGCACTTCCATTAGAAAATCTTAAAGTCTATGGGAAACTTTTGAAGGGGTACCAAGGCCATGACCAGGGGCAACAGAGGCCATGGCCTCCGTGACCTCTGTGTCATTCCAGGCCAGTATCTGTCTATGCCATCACCCAATTTCACAAAAATATTTCTTTATATCAGGTTCTCTCATAAGAATCCCCCCCTTCGAAAATATCAATTATGTATCCACATCAGTCCCACAACTTGTCTTGATTTCAAATGTTCTAGAGATAATTTAAAAACCTTGTCAGTGACATCGAAGTGGGGATGAAGCAGAACGTCTGGCACATCCGTCATCGTTCCCGATGCAAGCGCAAGTTGCAGTGAACCAATGATGGTGATAATACTCACTAGATGGCAATCTTGTTCTACATCACTGGACCCCCGCATTAGGCTGTAGGCATGAGATGGAAGGGAGCAAAAAGCGAGCGCCATATGCGAACGATACCACTCCATAGTACTGCAGCATGGGACACACCGGATGGTATATCTGTCAAGTCAAATTGTAAATTTATGGTTAAAATTATTACTCTTTCTGTCGATCTCTTGAAACTGGAGGTAGAAAATTGGTGAGATGTGGGACAAATTTCATAACACTGCACAGTAGATAAAGTTGAGATAATCTCTCGTAAATCTTGCAGGTACAACCATGTGTACAACTTTTTTTTTAGGAGTGTTGGCTCTGAGAATAGCCTTTGATTTGGAGAAAGTTGCTTGTTGAGAAATTATTAGCAGGTAACCAGTCATGATATAAACTACATCTCATATTGGCTGGTAACCCGTCTGCTAAGCAATATCTTATGTGCTTAGCATACTTGTGCACTTAACAGTGTTATACCATTAACCCCAGGTCAGCTCTCAGGTGTGGGGAATCTTGGGCATAATTCAAACAGTCCACAGAAAGACAGAGTAAATCGAACTTGCTCAACTTACAACCAGACAGGAACCAACATGTAGTCCCTTAACAAACATGTAGCATGCCTTTCCATCTACAAACAAAAGAACATTTTGACTTCATCAGTGATCACGTCATTTCTACTGGGTCATGGCTTCAATTCGACAGAAACAAATAAAAAGTAGCTAAGGGAGTTATACAGACCTAGATTTGTGCGAACTGCGATAAGATATATGAAGAAACCGAGGCATGCGATGTTCCTGATGTAACGTAGTCCTGCGATGGGGACCAGTCTGGTGATCAATTGGCCCAGACGTTGAATGATACGCATTAGACTAGACCCTCCGGCATCTATGGATGTAAAAGCAAACAATCTATGTTAATTAAAATGAGGTTTGAATTAATGTTATTCATGAGCTAAATGTTCAAGTAATTTGCAAACAAATTGCATCACTTTAACCCAGAAACCACATGCAATTCTTGAGAATAGGATCTTGCTTTGGGTTGAGTTTGGTTGATTCAGTACTGCCAGTAAGTAGCAAGCACAAACGGCTTCATCACTTTATCAGAAACTTGGGGCTGACCAGCCAAATTTTGATCCGGCAGCAACGCTCTCAGAGGGGGTTTTGGGTCAAATGCAAAGACCTTTTCCTGCATCAGTAGCAAGCTACAGGTGACTGCACTTAAAACACTATGGCTAATATTTTTCTCCTGAACAAAAACAATTTTGCTGCAGAACTCTTGAATAATTTCCAGAAGATTGTGAAATGGAAGCTGCATCTAAACCAGTGAGTGCGGTAACTATGAATTGGGTCTCAGGTCTCAGGTCTGCTTATTAAAATATACCTGAAAGCATCCCCCCTCCACCCCGAAAAAAAAACCCAGAAAAAAAACCATGTTGGTTTTGATACAGATGTTTGTTTGATAAATGTATCACTTCTCTGGGAATTTGTGCTGCAACTGCCACAAGACTTTACAGCAAAAGGTTACTTTAATTTGGTTTAATTAGGTCAGTTCCTAGAAATACTGAATTTGGAAAGGGTTAGCCCCTACAGCCAGAAATATAGGCAACTAAAGTACATGAGACTAACCATTTGCGGATTGATCATCAGTGACTGCTTTCTTCAGTCTCAGTTCTTCTTCGACCTTCTCCAAGTACTTCAAGAAACTCATCTTTTTCTCTGGACTAAGTTGAGGGTTAAGTTCCACCAGTGCTTTGGCTTGCTCCATCTTAGTTTGTGGGAGCAGCACATGGGAAAGGAGAAGTTCAAGAATTGATGAGTACTGTGGTAAGGTTTGGTTGAGGTTGTCTGAGAGCCATTCCAGGGCAAGAGTCTCTGCAGCCGATAAGTTGTTGACCTTTACATGAAGTAGTATACTAAAAGAATAAAAACAGAAGAAAAATTTTACTTATATTTCTCCATGGCTGTCCAACCAACATTTGAAAATGATCTTTCTTTTTTTCTATCCACCAGTACAGTACAATGTGTATGAATGTTGGAGTGATGCGACTTATGACATCACTTGTTTACAACAGCTCAATGGGTCAACTGTCAAAGGTTGGTAGGCACAAAGTGTTACACTGGTCTAGAGAAAAAAAAATGTGTATTGTGTCGTGACTTGTGAATAAACTTTGGAACCTGCAACATTTTGTTTTGAATAAAAAGGAACCAGTGATTCGAGCAAATTGACAAAGATTGATAAGAAACAACCTTTTTGACTTGACACAAGTTTCCCGTTCCCTTTCCACTTCTAACATGTACATGTACGTTGTCTTTGTAGGGATTTATTCCTTACCATAGTTTAACGATGATGACAGGGTATCTGGCCACGGACTCATAGTACTGATTCAGGAATGGAGTCACCCTGTCCCACTGGTCTGTCTCCGCATAGGCCTGTATGGCCAAGATGCACAAGGATTCATGGAAACTCCTATCAACAGAAATGATCAGGGATTAACAAAACATCTACAAATTTAGGAACATTCTTTCTTTTTTTAAGTATGGTTTATGGGGAAAAACTTCCATTTCTGACTGCCACTTTATCACTCGTTGTTACCAAAAGCAATAAGATACTAATTTTATTTCATTATGAATACTAATGTGGCAATCGGATACGGACATTTCACCATTTATAGGTTCAGATTCACAGCTGAACTGAAGCATCATTTTTTGACTTGTAATAATACTATTATAGCATAAATTAACCATCCCATAATAATAATATAGACCATTCTAGTTCTACATCCATGAAAAGACCCAAACTGGAAATTTGAAGAATGCACTGATTGATTGGGAACAAAACATAATCCGGTCTGACAGGGAAAGACATACTTAGAAACAGAACTGTAAATAAAACTTAAATGAAGGCAGCACACTTTGCGCGTATATAAAGTGTCAACTCCTCGTGCGTTGAATGAAGGGAGATGGATGTTCTAATTCTAGTTGAGATAATCTTAACTTAGTATTTTGAGGAAAATATAACCTATAAAAGGGTACCTTTTGGCATTAAGTTCTTGACATGTCCTGTTGGCGATTTCCTCATCTCTGCTTAATGCCCGGTTCTCATCATCACCACCCAAATTACCACCGAGTCCCTTTTTCAGTTTCACCAACGGGAATACAATGTCCGTTGAATCGTGCTCATTTACGCTGCACATTCTAAGAACATCATCAAACTTTCGAAAGACAAGGAGGTCATTAGCAACCTCCAAGAATCTCCCTCCGTCGATTCGCCTTCCTGGCAGACTAAAGCTGTATGTTGCAGTCATATCCATTCCATTTCCTTTCTGTGATGGTGTGAAAACACGACAATCGAGGGTCACTATATGGCACTAGTCCATCGTTAATTCAGTGCAGCAGCACAGACCGGAAAAACAATCCCAGATTTGTACACAAAGTATAATGGATGTACAGTGTACATGTACTGTATGGTGTACTAATACACACAGACGGTACACGTAAATTGTGTATGCGCTGCGCATGCCCTTATTTACAACTTATCAAGCACGTACTACTTAGTACTAGCTAATGGTAGCTAACTCATCCCCCCCACTTTTCAAATCTATCTTGACCAACTCGTCTGTTTTCTGACACTCAAAACACCGTTGCTCCTGTCAGTGCACCAGCTCGACCGCAACCGATTTCGTACCCACAGCTAGCTGACACGTACCAGAGTGTATCAACTTTGTAGATGGGCGCACCCGGAAAATTGTGAAGGGGGGGGGGGTTAAAGTCGAGGATCGTTTGGCAGTTACGTTGGGCCCAAAAAGGTCCTCCACACCATGCTGTCAAACACATTTTTGTTCTGCCGAAAAGTAATTTTCACTTATACAACTATCTCCTCTACCCGCCCTTTTTGGCTAATGGGGTAAGGAAAAGACCGGGCGAGATGTCACCTGCTATTTCTACCTCCACGATAATGAACGTTACAGCTGAATAATTTTTCCTGACTGACGACACAATCTGTACACAGCTCAAACGGGAACAAACCATAAAGATCTAACATTTTTAAACTGCAGCGTACAAACCTATCTTGTTATTTTAAAAGATATTAATTCTTGATCTGGTGTAATACGATACAAAATGTAAACTTTCCGATTCATTGTAGCCATTGTGGTATCTTGCTTGCCAGGAAATAATACCCTGAATGGAATCCACAACTGAGGCGAAATTAAATACTTTGTAAACGAAGTGGACATGGTCATCAAGTCCCGGTGAATTTTCGTGCTCCGTGCACTGTGAGAAAGAACGCACGAGTTGCGCTTAAAAGCGCCTTGAGATATCTTCACCAACAGTATCTTTATCTTTCTTTCGTTTTCCCACACGAGGAAATGGATTAGAAAAAAACTTGACTTGTTCTTTCTCAAAATAGGAAGTTACTAAAAAAAATGTTGGGCCATCCGGTATCATCTCACCACTGAACAAATACAAATTTGCAATGACAATGAACTGAATTGGTTTGGGTTTCTCCCCCTTCCCCCCCCCCAAAAAAAAAAAAAAAAAAAAAAAAAAAATGAAAGTCGTTCCAAGTGCCCGTCGTACTTGTAGAATCATTCTGGTTTCTTGCTTGCCAATCTGTGTGGACGCTTTGCAGCTGAGCTATAGCTGCTTCACTTCTCCCCGGCCGGCTGCGCCCGGCTTCCACCCACGCTGCCAAACCCCGCCCCCTAAAAATAGAACACTGTGAGAGGGCGTTTTTTGTGTGTGTGTTTTTTTTATTTTATAAAAGCGGTCAGGACTAGGTTTTTATAATTTTATACATTTTTTAATAGCACTTATGGTCTATAAATGATGTTGCTATCAAACAAGAGGGGAAACATGGCAAGACTGGAGAGTATTGCTGATGAACCAACCCGGTTAGATGATTTTTGCTGTAAGGTACAAGTTCGGATCGGTCTTGTGATAAACTTGACTTTGAAGTATTTAACTCCCCTGAGTTGATTGCATCGCCTCCATGACAGCAGCACTTTCAAGCCATGCGCGTCTTTTGCCAACTGGCGACGCTTGCATTTTGTGATGAACGGCTGAACGGCACGGAGAACTAACATAAAAAATACCTCCCAAATGCCCCCTCCAGTTATTTTTTTTTGCCCCCCCCCCAGTTTGCCCCCCCCCCCCCAAATTTTTTCCCCGATGGCGGAAATTGAGTTTAAATTTGTTACAATGTTGTTTGCGCTGTAAATAATAAACTCAATTTCATCCATCATAATTAGCTGGCACCATAAAAAAGCCCAATACACTTTCCATCTCCGGCAATGTTAATAAAATGTGGATTTATTTATCTGTACAAGCTTGGAAACTTGCTATAAATAGAAATGCATTCTGCCCCAAACCGCAAGCAGCCATTGTACATGCAGTTCGCACAACGCGTCAAATTCAATTCGGGAGTGAATTGTAGGCTTATACAGTACACACTGCATAAACTTGATGTTCACGTGGATTGAGGAGTGCTGTATTGTGCCTAATGATAGTTGTTGCGCTTAAACACGTTGGTAAAACAGTTAGTTAAAATGGATATTAGAAAGTTTTGCAAGAAATCCAAACAACCTCCTTCCCTCCACGATGTCGTCGATAGACTTGCCAGGAAATACCCCCACTCAAGAATAACGCTGGTTTATGTCTGTCAAAGTAGTAAGTCAATGCTTTTCTGTAGTACAAAATTTCATTATAGATTTGTGTTTGCCCCCCCCCCCCCTAAATTTAAGTTTGCCCCCCTCTTGCCCCCCCCCCCCAGATTAACAGGTGCCGCCGCTGATGGAATCGCGTCAAAATACTTGCATTTTCACACGCGCGTACTGGCGTTGGAAGCGCCATACAAGCGCTCGAAAGTTGTTAACATGCGTGAACAAGGTAATCACTTTCGGGAGCCAATCAGCGTTGTTTTTCAGTACAGTCCCTACATGGGGTTATTGACGAGAGGCATCGATACGGCGCACTGCCCATGGCAGCGAGGCTGAGTCATCCTCGTTCCCAGGGGTGATCGATCTCGCCGCGCCATTTTTTCCCAGCATGCCTTGCTCGATCATAACCCCTGGAATTGGTTCATTAAAATGTGCTAGAATCTAGCACATTTTAATTAGGCCTGGGCCGATCCGTTCTACGCGCGCGCTCAAATACGGTAACCCGTAAAAGAGGCATCAAGTCAAAAAGCAACTGGTCCTCTGTCATTCTTCTTTGATTTTGTGATAGTCTAACTGTATGCAGTTAAGGGTGACCGTGTAAAAACATGATTCATTTCAAATGGAATCGCGTCAAAATACTAGCATTTTCACACGCGCGTACTAAGCGTCCTACAAGCGTCATACATGCGCTCGAAAGTTTTTAACAAGCGTGCACGCAAAGTAGTCACCATAGGGAGCCAATCAGCGTTGTTTCTCAGTACATCCCTACCAGGGGTTAGTGACGAGAGGTATCGATACGGCGCGCTGCCCATGGTAGCGAGGCTGGAGTGTTTGCCTCTGCGTTTAAGATTTTAAATACTTCAACACTCTCTTGTCCAAAAGTATCCGAACAGAACATGGGTTAGGCGTGTGATTTAACGCTGTACATTGAAGTCCATGTGAGTGTGCATGTACATACGGGTACATACATACTGTACGGTTGGTGTATGTACGCACGGCGGAGCACCATTTTTCCGAAAAGTAGGCGTCGAGTGAACTGAAATGGCGGATAACGAAGAGATTTCAGAACTGGAAAAGGTAAGAAGAATGTGTTTAAAACGTCTTGCTTGCACTCAGTATGTTGGAAGATGACTTTGTTTAGGTAAACCTGTAAATTAAAGCCCAATTCGGTGCTGGAAGAGTAAGATAATAGTTAAATTATTGGACCATATTTACTTCCTGCTTTCTGTCGGCGGCCTTATGACACTATCGCTGACCGCTCATTGATAATTCCCCTCATTGAGCTATGTACAAATCCACCGATTGCCCAGTTTCCGGACACTTGACCAAATTTTTTGCAACGAAAGTGGGGTACATTTGCTCCCATTATTTCATACTTGTCGATAAATAAACTCTGTTGAGGGCCACAGGGCTCAATTCAGCATAAACTTAAGTCTTCTTGATCTTGTTATATGTTAGGTTAAAATTCGGGTTAAAACAAAACAAAACAAATATCCATAATAAATAATGATTAATATTAATGAATCTTATTTTTAATATAATATTGAATAACAAATCATGTTTTATTTAATCCTGGAACTGAAGCTCAATTCAGGTTTTCTTTGATTGAAGGGACACACCATTTACTAAAGAAAGTTAAAGGACACTGCCATGTAAACATCTTAATAGGAATTACTTTTTTCCACAACTAGAACTAGAAGATGCGAGAGTCATTTGCGAGTAATATTAAAGGGGATAGTGGTAAAAAAAGAAGAAAAAAAGACCACTACCACCCACTACTTTATTTTGCTGTAGTTGGCACCTACCTACGTCGTTATATACTTACTAGCCCAGTATACATAAATGACATGCCTTCAAGGAAAAAGAAGTCAATTTTTAAAAGAGGGTTTTGCCTTTATTTTATAAATTGTTTATAGGGTAGCCATACTTCTAGAAACTAAGGCTACCCAGTGAGCCTTTTATACGAATCACCCATGCATGAAAGGGGTGTTACAATTGCTTCTGAAGCATACCGCGTTGTCTTTATTCGGTTTGCGCTCTTCGTAAACAACTGTGCCTGTGCGCCACGAAGAAATAAGGCTTAGGTATTTTGTGTAACCCCTTTTACAGAATGGTTTGTCCAACCATTCGGGTTCAAGTGTTGAATGCTTTGACCGCAAAATAGCCGCGAGTATTGATTAGGACATTTTTGTTGTTGAGGTGTTTGCATGTAATTCGGCAAAAAAGATGTACGTAACTGTAAATGGCACTGTGTTTAGAAAGTTTTAGATGAGTAGTACAAAGGAAAATGAAGTTATTGCTGGCCGAAGACCAACAAACTGTCATTGACCATTTTGAAAGAGTAGGCCTATAACGTCCAGAGGCCCAAAATTGGTGAGTCCTAAGGCTCATGGGGGAGCCTTATATAGTTTCTAGAGTAGAAGTAGGGTAGCCCCCCTAGCCCCATAAAGTAGGCCAATCTTCTTCGTACCCTTGGCCCCATCACCATTGCAATCCTCCTCTTTCGCCCTCTGAAATGTTCAATTCGCCTCGATCATGAAACTTACCGATAAAATGCTACAGTACTTGTATTGTAAATAGCCCTACTGCTGGAATTTGTTGAAAAAATATCACCTGTTTCGGGGGAAAATCAATTGGTTTTCGACTCACGAGTGTGAATTTTTGTTCACGTACAGTACTAACGACTTATTCGAAAAACTAAACTTAGTTGTGTTCCCTCAACAACTTGACAACAATGATACGATCAGCTGCGATAATCTAATGGAGACCAGACTGATTTACTCAGTGCGCTCATTAATTGCATGAATTGCGTAGAAGGGCATGAGATGCACTCAAAATCTTGATTGCGCTCGGCGTGCTGATCAAATCGATAGCAGACTTACTCAGCCCGCCGAGCGCAATCATAGTGTTGTGAAGTATTTTACAATGACTGTAATGCGGTGCGCATCTCAGACCTGTCTGTGCAAAGAGAATGAGCGCACGAAGTAAACCAGTCTGGCCATTTTACTGGCCTCACATTTTGACCGATACATGTAGCATGGACTTCTTTGAGAAAAACGAGGCCATTACCACATTTTGCATTTACACCACACCACAGGTCCGATTTGATCTCATATTAAATAGAAAAAGTCTTATTTTGCCATGCCTGCATTTTGTATATTTGACACAAATTTGCGTGAGATAACCAATTCACATAAGCAATCTCTTTGCTATTAAATGATCTTTAAGTATAAAAAATAATCACATTTACAAACAATTGGTATTTTTAAGTACTGTTTTGCTGTAATTAAACGCTGCAGCTTACATGTGTCATTTTTTTAACTCTCCCACCATCCTCATTCCAACCCACTGGGCTGCCCAAGGCCTTACCATCATGGTATGTCATGGCTGAGCGGTCCAGCACACTGGACTCAAGCTTGGGTGCTTCTGACTGCAGTGTGGGTTCGAATCCCTGTATAAACACTTGACCATTATTAATTCGTCCTTTGGATGGGACATTTAGCTGTTGGTCCTGTGTTTTGTGTATTGCACATCAATGAGCCCAGTTCCACTTACTGCTAAGAGAAGGGGGTTTGCCCCGGTGTTTCTGGCAGTGGTTGCTGAATGCGCCGCAGCACCTTTTAAAAATGGGGATGCAGTCATCTTTCTACTGATTATTCAAACCAACAACAAGGAACCATTTACAAATTTTAATTTGTTGTCCTCCAGGTACGCATTGCGTCATCTTTCTTCAGGCATGTACCTCCAGGAGAATTCAACGAAGTATTTCACTGTGAGTCTGCTTTTATTTGGAGCTTCAAATGTTTGATTTAAATCAGATGGTCAGAATTATTTGTATTGATGCAGTTATCGAAAAGTCCAATTCTGTTTATTTAAAACAAAGGTTGAATTAATACTTTATTAAAACTATTTTCCACATTTCAAATATTGCTTTTTTATTCCTTTTCTTTTCTAGCCGTTCGTATTTTGTTGAAAGACGACACTTTATTAAAGGAAAAGGTTGCTGAGTAAGTCAAAAATTTATTAAACTTTAACACCCAAAAAATGCTCAACATAAAACTGTCTCAAATCTTTGGGATTCAGATTTCATTTGTGAAGTTTCATGTATGTTATAGTGATAAAGTGGAACACCTGTGTCACTTTCATTCAGTCTTGATGCCAGAGGAGTGTCAAGGTATCTTTTGGTTTTTAAATTCTGACAGTGTGTCAACTACCCATATTCAAATTATTTAAATTAACAAATTTGATTCTCCATTAAGCATGTTTAGAAACAGTAAATTTGACATCCATCCTACTACAGTACTACATTGTAGGGTATCCAATTTGCTGTATGGTACTTCAGGTATTTACCTGAACTACATCTTTAAGGGTACATGTAGTTTGCTTTTTGTTTTTAATAGTAAATTTGAGCATTTTAACATTCCAAGCAACTCACTTTTAATATCAAATAGTCATTTATTATTTATTAAAACACTTTGAAATAAGATTTGTTGGTTTTGGGTGTTTTTTTTTTATTAATTAATTAATTCTTTCATTTATTTGTTTGTTTCATTATTTAATTTTGTTTCATTTTTATTATTTTGTATTTATAGTGGTCGGGGTCCAGATTAGTGTTGGGTGGGGACTGGTACACATACTAAATTGGTATTTTATCAATTGTATATTCTATAAAATTCTTTATAGTTTTACCAATAATACTATTTTATTGTTTTGTTTCCTTCACATTATAGTGCGTTTGCTCAGTATAACAATGAGCAACTCACTCCTTGCAAAGTTGAAAATGACACGGTAAGTACAAGCTTATACACCCTGACCACCCCCCAAGGTTCTCTTTCAAAATCCAACTGTATGTTTTGTTTGATCCTGTTGGACTGAGGACTGCACTAGTAAACTGATCATGGCTTACATGGGATCAGGCATACCACCACAATCAGAGTCCAATAGTTTGAATGTTGAGCTGCCAGATACTACTAAGTCACCGGACACTGCCCGAGGGAGTTGTGGACCATGGTGTTACAGAGAAAAGAGTAAAATAACAGTAAATGATGTGGTAGGAAATTGATACCGGAAGACAAAAATATTCGACAGTAAAAATGCAACAGATTCTACTCAAAGTATGCAGATTCAAGGAAACAAGAAGAGTTTAAAACTGATTTCACAAAGGGCTAAGATTGATCTTAGCTGTGTATCAATCTTAATTGCTAAGTAAAGTGTGATGTCCTAACTCAAATCACTATGGTGATATTGACAACTCATCTTAATGAATCTTAGTGCTTGCTGAAATTGATTCATATATAGTCATGAAGAATTGTTTTCAGTCATTCTTTATGAACAATGTATAAATGTTCAGCTCCTATTATAATGTTTAAATATCGTTATTTTAGGCAAACACCATTATGGCACACAGGACAAGGTTTAATAGTTCTCTACTGTTCATATTCTTAAATATCTTCAGAACTTTTATTCTTTGTGTACATAGAGCTGAAATTAATAAATGAGATTGAACTAAATGTTGTAATATTTATTTATCTTTCGTAATAGGGTGCAAGTCGCCAGGTGGTGATTTGTGGATTAGGGTTCGGGTTACGGGTTGGGTCAGTGTTCGTTGATCATTGTTATAGACGGTGTAATTCTTATGGTGGTAATTTGTGTAAATATCAATGAGCTTTCGTATTGAAACTTAAGGTAGTTTTTATTTAATTGTTATTATCAGTTCTTGTAATGTATGTCTTTCTTCAGGTTCTCATCACAGAATTTGGTCACCTTGGATCCAATCGTTACCTTGCACCCAATCTCAAAAAGTCTTTCAAATATGACCATTTGAGGAAAGAGGCCATGGATCTTGACAGCTGCGCTGTAGATGAAGCTTCGGAACCGTGGCGTGTAGCACTAGACAAGGTTGTGGCTCTTCATGTTAAAGAACATTTCGCAGATGGATTCCACACAGTAAGTAGAACATCCGGTCCGGGCCCAATTTCATGGCCCTGCTTACCGCTGAATTCTGTGCTTACCGTGCTCTGTAAAGTGCATGATTCTCCAGGCTGAAGGGTTCGTAAGCTCAGAATTCTGTGGTAAGCAGGGCCATGAAACGAGGCCCTGTAGATATCATTCCTTCATTGTTGTAAACGCATTTGTCAGCCCCAAAATTTGTGAAGCAGGTTACCAGTTCAAATGCTATTTAAAGTTCAACTGCTGCTGCTGGTGACCTGCAGCTGTTTATCTCAGCTCAAGTGGGATTCAAACCCACTTCCCCCGCAATTAGAGCAGGGTAAAATTTCATGACTCTGCTTTTCGCGGAATTTTGCACAAATACAAAGCGCCCGGTAAAAAGCACATAGTTGTATGGGCGTTGAGCACTGATGTCTTTACCACAAGACCACCCAGAGCGCTTGGTGACAAGAGCCCAGTACAAATCATCATGTATATCAGCAGCTGGTACCATAACAATGTAATCGATGTAATAATTTGAATTCATGTAATAATTGCATCGGGGATAAGGAACGTTTTTATTGTTTTACCCTACAACGATGTGTGACTAGGGCCCAGTTACATAGGCCTGCTTAGGGACCGACCAACTTGTCCAAAGTTTTCAAAAAATTTTCAGGTCGTATAGAGAGTACTACCACAACTCAAAAGAAAGTTTTCATTTACATGGCCTGAGTTACCGCAAACCTTACTAGATTGTATCTCCAGCATTCAGTGTTTCAAATCCTGCAAAGAGTATTTTTAACATTAAATGTGATGTTAATTACATGAATTTCCTTAGTAACAACGTGATCTGACCTGTAGCCTCACTGTTTTTGTTTGTTTTTGTTTGCCATCAGGTATATGGCAGAAGTCATGGGGACTCCATCACATTGATTGTTTGTATCGAAGACCACAAATTTAGTCCACGTAATTTCTGGTGAGTATTTTCAGTACTATGTTTCGTTTGTCTTTTTGTGTTTCCAACCTCTTGTGGTTCAACCAGTCCCTTCCCTGTTCTATCAGAACAGACATGGCTAATTTCTGTCCTGCCAAGTGACTCTACTATCTCTGTTCATTATTGTTGTTAACGTTGTTCATTAGTGACAGGGAGGCGGGGTTCACATTTGAGTTGTTTGAGGCAATTCAGGGCACTGTTTGAAAAAGTTGTATTATACAATTTGGTTTTGTGAATTGCTTATTTAAAAAATTTTAATGTGGCTGTTATTACAAGAAGAACGTGAAACAATGGATGTAATAATGGTTTAAAATTTGTTTAATTAACTTGATATATTTCCTTTCCACATAGGAACGGGCGTTGGCGGTCACAATTCTCTGTCACTTTTTCCGGGGCAGGGAGTAAGGTAGAAGCTCGAGGTGTCATGAAGGCTCAAGTCCATTACTACGAAGATGGAAACGTTCAGTTAGTCAGTCACAAGGAGGTCAAGGAGCAGATCTCGATATCGGTAAGAAGATACTTTTCTAAAGGCCACATGTCCTACACCTGGTTCAGACGGGCACTCTAGAGTCAAGCCGAACCAAATTATTGAATTAAGTACATGATAAGCTCGAGGCTGAAGCAGTTAGGAGCAACTGGACGTGCTGGAAGTCAAAAGATCAACTGTTGCAGTCCTTTCAGAATGACTCTGTAGCGTCTTGGTTTCAGACGTCAATCTTACCATGAGCCGAACCTAATGTAAATGTTATGTTAAGTTGGAAACCAAATTCATTTGGGTTGACCTAGAGTCGCTCCTAATCTATTTGGTTCAGGACTGGGGGGGAAGGGAGAATTGACCATACAGTGCTTATCACACATCGATGTGGGGTAAAAATCAAAATAAGATGACAATTTTTTATTTTATTTTTTTAAGTCATAAATGAATGATTCTTTAGTTTTTACCAAAACAAAATCTGGAAAACGTTGTAAAGAAATATTTATCATTCCTCTCAACAGCAAAAGTCTATAAACAAATTATCTTTAAAAGAAAAAAGGCTTTTTAATCTTAATGCTTACTTTTTATGAAAGGGGCACTTGTGCAAACTGATAAATGTTTATAACTGAAATACTGTCATCTCAGAAAAACAAATCTTTGAATCCTGTTCAATAAACTTTCAAAACAAATTAACAATATATATTGTATTAACCCTAACCCCCATTAGGGTCTCTCTACATACCCTGCCAAATACAACAGAATGCAACACAGTTGAAATGAGAACCATGCCAAATGCAACAAAATGCAACAAGGGATGTGTTTTGATACGACCCTAGGGGTGTGATAAAACACTATAGATAGATAGATAGATATATATTTTTATTTGTCTGCATTATTAAAAAATACAGAAATTTTGCTTCCATTGGCTATAATTACATTAAAAGTAAAAACTAAGCACCGGTAGACAATGAATACATCAATATTTACAATTAATACAACTACATTTACAATACAAAACAGATACAACTGTCACTATAAAAACCCAACTATATAAGAACCCAGTACTATTCTAAACGATGACTACTTTCTTTAAATCCAGGATGAGGATTCAACAGCAAAAGCCATCCTCAAGTTTATTGCAAAGAGTGAGAATGATTACCAGGCAGCCATGGGGGACGACTACAGGGTCATGTCTGAAACCACCTTCAAGGCTCTCCGACGTCAACTTCCAGTTACACGTTCCAAGATAGATTGGAACAAAATCAGCGATTACAAATTAGGGCAGGAGCTGAAAGGAGCCGAGGCAGAGTAGACATGCCTCTGCTCTGGCCACACCAAAAAAGAAAATAATGCCATTATCTCAACTGTTATTGAGCAATGAGGAATACTTATATATACTATGATCTAATTTACTCTGACTTGTTTTTGCTATAAATAAATGTGAGCATCAAAAGACAATTTGATTAATTTTAAACGGTTAGAACTAGACATAGACCTGGATCTACAGCCACCTCCTGACAATTTTTTCTGAACAAGGCTTTTTTTTTTAAATTGACAACAAAAATGTGCAAAAAGTATCTTCAGACGATAGTGAAGTTTTCGTTGCCATGTGTGTTTTGTGACACATCTGTTTTTCCGCATGAAAGAGTTTGGCGGTATTGAAGCATGTAAAGTACTCATGGCAATACGTAAAAGGCACCTGTCAGGTAAGTGTGTATGATTGACACCAGTCATGATACTTGCACTGATTTTATAATTCTGTAACATAGAATTCTTGAACATGGAAAACGAATTGAATCGCAACAATAGCTAGAAAAGCAATTTTGTTAATAAAACGGGGTCCAATTTGATGGCTCTGCTTACCACCAAAGTTTGCGCTTGCGGTCACCATTCTTCCCTCACAGGCTAAGCGCCAAATTTCTGCACTAGCTGTGTAAGCGAAGCATGTCAAGTAATGTGGAGTTGGTACGCACACACAATCAAAAAAACTCCCTGCTAACCTGTGAAATTTGCTCGACTTAAGTGCAGAATTCCCTGCTTCTGTAGGTGTTGATTCTTTGCTTATAGTAAGCAGAGCCATGAACTTGAGCCTAGATCTGTTTCTCATAATAAAACCATGGTTTTAGAATTCACTCTCCTTCCGCTTGGAGACTTTTTGTGAGGATGAGAGACGCTTTAATGGGACCACACCGTCGCGTATTAATTCAGGTGGAAGAATTTCCTGTAATGTGCTGTTTTGATTTTTGTAAAACATGGAGGTCTTTCAGAATTTGGGCGTGGGCTCATGTTTCAAGAGTCGGAGGTGAATCGTACATATTGCCACTTTTGCATAAAAGACAGCTTTTTCAGACTAAAATGGCCAATGATTTCCCGCCAAATGGAAAGTGAACAAAATTTACACATCAAAATTCTTTATTAGGAATTTTAAAAACCACATCAATATATACAAATTAAAAACTTACGTCAAAGAAATGAATCAAGAGAGGTTACATTTTTTATTTTCGTCGACATCTAACTGTCTGGACCTTGGTTTTATGCACCACTAGCTGTTTGGGAACAAGGCTGGCTACCCAGAAGAGAATGATGGTTACACATTTTGATTTATGAAAGTCGGTCTAAAAAAAATCTGAAATGGAATACGGGATTTTTTGAAACAAGAAAAACATTTTGGGGATCAGAAAATTCACTGGCCACATAGAATGCTATATTTATTGCTGCTTCTGATACCATTGCATGTCCTACTCACCACTCTCAGTAACAAGATGTTTATTGATACCACTAGTTTGTAAATAGATAAGAAACAGTTGTCGACTTTTTAACAACAAGCTCAGTAATTGATACAAATTTGTGTTGAAATCCTTACTTTTATTCAAATCATAAAGTAGGCTTATCAGTCAGTTTCTTGATTTAGCAAAAGTTGTTTACCTGGATGTTGTAAGTCAACCAACAACTTTCCTCTAGGAAAAAAAAAAGAAAGAATTAAAATCACATAACATGTAACCTTTTATTATCAATCTAAGAAAGTAATATTTAGCGAGTTTAAGCTTTTACTGGAACTTGTGTCTTTGTTTATTGCAAGTGTTTAGATTATTATTCCTAAAGTGTTTGGGCTAATTTAATTCCTTAGTGATCACATAACTTAAGCGGTGTTATTTTTCCCTCTTTTGTAATAATTTTTTTTAAACCTTTGTTGGAAATGTTATTGTAGTTGTTTAAAATATCTTGCTAACGTTAATCAGACTTTTCCGCCAACATACATTCTGCAAATAGCTTGAACCATTTTTGTTCAGTTTTTGCAAGAAATATTTTTGTTATGAATATTTGTCTGATTTTGATCTTGATGTTGGTCATTCCTATTGGTGGAAACAGAATGAAAGCATGTTTGTAAAATCAGCTTATTAAGACAGACATTATGTACCAATAGATGGTTTTTTTTGTTCACCAATAATCCAGATCACACAGGATTCAATTTCATAGAGCTGCTTTTAAAGCTCAGCAAAAATAAGCTGCCACAAATTGTACGTGTGACATGGTTTTGGTTTTTTTTGGCTTCTATCCTGTTTCTGGTAAGCATAACTTTGTTGCGCTTGGCCACTTTTTGTTCTTAAGCAGCTCTATGAAATTTGGCCCTGGACATAATCCTGTTTTGAAACCATGGAGGAAATGAAGTGAAATGCCTCGTTTTTTGAAAGGTTTATGTGATAAGCACAAGACAAACTGGAAATATTGAACCATGTAAGTGATAAAACTGGGGGCTTTAAGCAAAATGGAACACTAAAGCCATGAAACAGGGCCCAATTTCATAGAGCTGCAAATAGTGCTTAAAAAATTTCTGCCAAGCAAAAATGAGCAGGATACCAGTTACAATTGTTACACAGGGAATGGTATTTTGGCTGGCATCCTTATTCTGGTAAGCACAATGTTTTATGCTTAGCTCCTTTTTATGCATAAGCAGCTCTTGAAATTGGACCCTGTAGTTTACATGTAAACACAGCATACCTGTGACGCTATACCCAATTCAATATAAGTGCTTAAACGCCATCACTATAATTGACAAAACAGCAATTACAATTTTAGAATGTGATTGTTTATAAAAAGTTATACTTACCCCGGCATCATTGTCTGTCCAAGAAAATGTAATGCAGTAAATATAAAAACATGTTTCGTACAGGCATACACAGTAATCATTAGTTTTTAAACACATACAGGCATGATCATTAGTCTGAACACCGATGAGGGAAAAAAGGGCTTATCAGCATTATCAACCAAATTGTTATTTTACTAATGTTGAAATGACGAGTCCAAGCCAAACTCGACCTTATTCTCAAGTTCGTTTTGTATTGATATTCTTTATCTCATAAAAGTTAATGAATAGTGAAAGTTTGGGTTAAGCGTTCATAATGCGGCATGATGTTGCCAAACACCTGTTTGTTCTGTGTAATGTTCCGTTTCCGAACAACTTCTTTATACCTCTGCCTGCGAATATGTTTAAGTTTGAACGTTTTAACTAATGAACATCTGCAATCTTGTTTTGTAATAAACACGCAAAAGTGATGGAAATAAAAACAAAACCACATTGGTATACATGATTCACTTTCAGTGTGTTCGCAATAGTTTTTCAAGTGTAAAACAGTTAAATTTTTGTACTAAATTGTATTTTTTCCCCCATCTGTTTGGGTTGGCAAATTACATGCAACTTGTACTTTTATATAACAAAAGTCTGATGGATATAGCTGTAAGCGCGGCTGTCATTTAAAAGGAAACTTAAGAAAGTAGAAAGAACTGCATAAAGATCTAGTCCAGGCCATGTCCGAATTGGCTGCTATGGCTGTAATCGTGCGTTGAAGTATAGGACCCCCCCCCCCCGCCCCGCCCCGCCCGCGATTTTTTTCTATACCACACGCTAGCAATGGGGGCCACAAAAAAGCGTTCTGATTGGTCCGTTTCTGCAGAGGTCGTGCATTTTAAATAAGGTAAACTAGTGTGACCTACAGTGACCGACATGCATAATGCATTACAACTGACCAGTCAAAACGCTTTACTGTGAACCATAGTTAGCGTGTGATACGGCGAAAAATTGCGCTGCCCGGGCGCGTCAGTAGTTTCAACTTTACAACGCCCTCACTATGTTTCTTTTTGACATACGGCCGTGCCATGACCCAGCTGAAGCTAGCACAGTATTGGGCCCGAAATAGCCAGCCGCGTATTCGCGGAACGGCCAGCCGCGTATTCACGAAATTAGAACACATGTAGTACAGGGAGGTGACAAAAGGCCTCATTTGGCGCATTTCTGTCGGCGAATCCGTTACTTTATCCGAACGAATACTGACATTCTAGCCATAACTTGCAGATTATCATTAGATAATATTGAAATGTTATAGCTATTAATCATTGAAAAGCAATAAACAAACAAGTCGCTAAATAACAGAAAATTAGCCGCAAACACGGAGACAATGTGCGTGTGTTATGTCATTTTTTTTTTTTAAATGCAGTTTAAATACTACAACATAATTTGAAAAGAGTTTGTACCCTTCGTTATGAATAAAAGTGGAAGTTTTAGCCCAGAATCTTGAAGACTGATACACTGGGCATGCCAAATTTTCGAGCTGGCTAATTTGGTCCACTAATTAGTAGTTAATTAACCACAGTTATACAGACACCATTTTCCATCTAAAACACGCACAAATCCATATGCGGTTGAGACAACTACCTCTTGTAAAGAATTTGTACCCTTCATTATGAATAAAAGTGGAAGTTTTAGTCCAGAATCTTAAAGGCTGATACACTGGGCATACCCAATTTTTGAGCTGGCTAATTTGGTCCACAAATTAGTTCTTAATTAACCACAGCTAAACAGACGCCCTTTTCTATATATAACAGGCATATTTGCATTTGCCGTTGAGTAAGCTATCTCTTCAAATTAAAAATTACAATTCACCATAAACAAAATAACTCCCTTATTGCCTCCCAATCAAAATTACGAAAAGGTTAATGTTCAACTTATAGAACAACGCATACAAATGACAAGTAATCAATAAGATTAACCCTTTAATCTCATGAATTTTATTAAATTTCTAGACATTATTTAAGTAAGCATCAAATTAAATAGTAACATATGTTACACAATAAATTATTATCTGCAAACATTACTATTGTTCCATATCATATTTATTTCCAATTTTATCTTTTAATGTATCAAGGTTTCGATAAAATTCAATACGTCATCACTTTCGAGTATTTTTTCTGGATATTTACTTTTCCTATCAATATTAATAATACCCCCAGCTTTAGTTTACAGAACATCAAATTACAAACTGATTATCCATTTATAACTGAAAATTACAATTTGCCGTGAACAAAAATTGTATTAATCCCTTAATTATTTCCTCCCAATCAAAATTACGAAAAGGTTAATGTTTAACTTAGAGCAACGCATAAAAATGAAAAGTAATCAATAAGATTAACTTTTAAATCTCATGAATTTTATTAAATTTTTGGACAGTATATGCCTAATAAGCATCAAAATAAATAGTAACATGTTAGCAAATTATCTGTTAACATGCATTATGCAGCTTTTAATATTCATGACCTATGGAAGGCAAACAACGCCCTCTTTTGGTTCTGTCTCAACTGAGCGGGAAAGCATATCTCAGCCGGGCCCAGTTGCAGTTACCGGGAGGACAGTCAGCGCAAATAAATACGAAGAGTAGGTCGTGGTAGTGCATAGTACAAGACCCCGGTTAGAAGCGCAGCATTTTTTATTTTTTTTGTTAACTGTTGTGTAACAATTTATTTATAACGTAAATATACAGCACAATGTATGAGCTGGCCAGTTAGCGCAAGTGGATAGGTTAAGGTAGTGCAAATCGCAAGACCCAGGTACGAGCCCTGATTTTATTTTATTTTTTTTTTAACCTTACTATTGGCCCTAGAGGTAACAAAATAGTTATAATATCTAAAGTAAAGTAAACTTCCAGTAGATCAGACAGTTAGCAAAACTAGTTAAGTGGTGGTATTGCATATCGCAAGACCTGAGTTCGAGCCAAGGTAGGCTCAAACCAATGAACCGATTTCTTTTTACCTTCATAAAAAGTTAAGTTGACACTATATATTGGAAAAAAACAGAGGGTGGTGGTGGGCAGTAACTTAGCGCAGAGGTAGGACGAGCAACTACAAGAGTGAAGGTGAAAGGTGCTGCCAACTGCAACTGGGCCCCAGGTGCTGCCAACTGCAACTGGGCCCCAGGTGCTGCCAACTGCAACTGGGCCCCAGGTGCTGCCAACTGCAACTGGGCCCCAGGTGCTGCCAACTGCAACTGGGCCCCAGGTGCTGCCAACTGCAACTGGGCCCCAGGTGCTGCCAACTGCAACTGGGCCCCAGGTGCTGCCAACTGCAACTGGGCCCCAGGTGCTGCCAACTGCAACTGGGCCCCAGGTGCTGCCAACTGCAACTGGGCCCCAGGTGCTGCCAACTGCAACTGGGCCCCAGGTGCTGCCAACTGCAACTGGGCCCCAGGTGCTGCCAACTGCAACTGGGCCCCAGGTGCTGCCAACTGCAACTGGGCCCCAGGTGCTGCCAACTGCAACTGGGCCCCAGGTGCTGCCAACTGCAACTGGGCCCCAGGTGCTGCCAACTGCAACTGGGCCCCAGGTGCTGCCAACTGCAACTGGGCCCCAGGTGCTGCCAACTGCAACTGGGCCCCAGGTGCTGCCAACTGCAACTGGGCCCCAGGTGCTGCCAACTGCAACTGGGCCCCAGGTGCTGCCAACTGCAACTGGGCCCCAGGTGCTGCCAACTGCAACTGGGCCCCAGGTGCTGCCAACTGCAACTGGGCCCCAGGTGCTGCCAACTGCAACTGGGCCCCAGGTGCTGCCAACTGCAACTGGGCCCCAGGTGCTGCCAACTGCAACTGGGCCCCAGGTGCTGCCAACTGCAACTGGGCCCCAGGTGCTGCCAACTGCAACTGGGCCCCAGGTGCTGCCAACTGCAACTGGGCCCCAGGTGCTGCCAACTGCAACTGGGCCCCAGGTGCTGCCAACTGCAACTGGGCCCCAGGTGCTGCCAACTGCAACTGGGCCCCAGGTGCTGCCAACTGCAACTGGGCCCCAGGTGCTGCCAACTGCAACTGGGCCCCAGGTGCTGCCAACTGCAACTGGGCCCCAGGTGCTGCCATCTGCAACTGGGCCCCAGGTGCTGCCAACTGCAACTGGGCCCCAGGTGCTGCCAACTGCAACTGGGCCCCAGGTGCTGCCAACTGCAACTGGGCCCCAGGTGCTGCCAACTGCAACTGGGCCCCAGGTGCTGCCAACTGCAACTGGGCCCCAGGTGCTGCCAACTGCAACTGGGCCCCAGGTGCTGCCAACTGCAACTGGGCCCCAGGTGCTGCCAACTGCAACTGGGCCCCAGGTGCTGCCAACTGCAACTGGGCCCCAGGTGCTGCCAACTGCAACTGGGCCCCAGGTGCTGCCAACTGCAACTGGGCCCCAGGTGCAATTATTATTGGACCAAATTAGCCAGCTCAAAAATTTGGTGGGCCCAGTGTATCAGTCTTTAAGATTCTGGTCTAAAAGTTCCACTTTTATTCATAATGAAGGGTACAAATTCTTTACAAGAGGTATAGTTGACTCAACCGCATATGCAAATTGTGCGTGTTTTAGATTGAAAATGGCGTCTGTTTATGTGTAACTGTGATTGGTAAACCAGTAATTAGTGGACCAAATTAGCAGCTCAAAAATTTGGTGTGCCCAGTGTATCAGTTTTTAAGATTCTGGACTAAAACTTCAACTTGTATTCATTATGAAGGGTACAAATTCTTTACAAGAGGTAGCCGTCTCAACCGCATATGCATTTGTGCCTGTTTTAGATGGAAAATGGCGTCTAGATTGTTTGGATTATTTTACCACTAATTAGAGGACCAAATTAGCCAGCTCAAAAATTGGGTATGCACAGTGTATCAGTCTTCAAGATTCTGGACTAAATCTTCCACTTTTATTCATAATGAAGGGTACAAATTCTTTACAAGAGGTAGTTGTCTCAACCGCATATGCACTTGTGCGTGCTTAAGATGTAAAATGGCGTCTGTATAACTCAGTGTTGTTAATTAACTACTAATTATTGTACCAAATTAGCCAGCTCAAATATTTGGTATGCCCAATGTATCAGTCTTTAAGATTCTGGGCCAAAACTTCCACTTTTATTCATAACGAAGGGTACAAACTCTTTTCAAGTTATGTTGTAGTATTTAACTGCATTTAAAAAAAATTGACATAACACACGCACATTGTCTCCGTGTTTGCGGCCTATTTTCTGTTATTTAGCGACTTGTTTTTGATTGATTATTGCTTTTCAATGATTAATAGCTATAACATTTCAATTTAATGAAAATCTGCAAGTTATGGCTTTAATTTCAGTATTCGTCCGGATAAAGTAAAGGATTCGCCGACAGAAATGAGCCAAATGAGGCCTTTTGTCACCTCCCTGTACTGCATGTGTTCTATTTTCGTGAATACTCGGCTGGCCGTTCGGCGAATACGCGGCTGGCTATTTCGGGCACAATACTGTGCTAGCCTCAGCTCGGTCGTGCCGTGTTAGGGAGATAACCCGGAACTGCCTGCTAGCGCTATATACGTCACTCTCGTCGTACGCGTACTACATACAGTACATGTGTATCTCTTCCATGCTCGTCGCACTCATGATTGATAAA
This sequence comes from Pisaster brevispinus, assembly GCA_023634235.1. Lineage (NCBI taxonomy): Eukaryota > Metazoa > Echinodermata > Asteroidea > Forcipulatida > Asteriidae > Pisaster > Pisaster brevispinus. The sequence goes on from JAMKCF010000105.1 coordinate 134,962, forward strand.
CAGCGTTGGCTGTATGGATGTATCGATGTTTTGGTGTGTATGGAAAATGTTTCATTAATATCTGTAGTGTATAGTCTGTTGATATTAATACAATCCTGTATACTGTCGTATACATTTTCACTTTTTTCGTTATTGCAATAATAACAATTAACATACGTAACATATCATGAATGCCTGAAATTTTTGTCCAGATTCCGGACATGACCTACATGTACAATGTACATGTACGTCTACAAAAACTGGGTCGTACTATTAATTAGCGTCAACAGGTCCATTTCACGACAACTCAAGACAACTCAAGACAACAGGTTTAAAATACCATCAAATACAATGGTTGTAATCAGAGTGTATCTGGAAACACATTTAAAACTGACTGGAACCATCGTCGTGCGTACATATTTTTCACGGGAAAAACATTTGTTTTCGTAAAAATAGTCAACTTTCTCCGTCCGTAGAATTGGCCGACGTGATGCTATTGCGCTTGCGCAATGACTTTGGACCGCGCAATAGATAGGTTGCCATTGATCTCCATTAATATTAATGGAGATCAACATGGTAGGTTGCAATATGACGTAAATCGGCCATCTTTACGGGTAATTTGGAACACATAGTCATGCGTTTTGCGTGAGAACGGCGTGCAGCACGCGCACATTCACAAAACTCGTTTCAAGATTGGTTAGTAAACTGCGCAGCTGCGTTAATAATTTGAGCGCTTGACGCGCCTGCAAGCCAAAATGCGATTTGCCCGTAAAGATGGCGTCTATTGGGAACTATCTATAGCATCATGTCGGCCAATTCTACGGACGGAGAAAGTTTACTATTTTTACGAAAAAAACATTTTTTCCCGTGAAAAATATGGTTCCAGTCAGTTTTAAACGTGCTTCCAGGTACACTCTGATTACAACCATTGTATTTGATGGTATTTTAAACTTGTTGTCTTGAGTTGTCTTGAGTTGTCGTGAAATGGGCCTGTTGACGCTAATTAGTATGACCGCAAAAACTACACATATACTATTTTACTAGCTTAATAATAATAACACACGATCCGAGTGCATAAATCCTAGCATTAAAAATGACTCAATGAGTAGTGGCAGGGTACTGTTCTCTGGTGGTATTATAGACCTATGACTAATTTAATAATACTTATTAATAATATTAAACAATTAATGACAGTTTGTCAAAATCACAATTTGATTCTGTTCTGGTATTATTACAGTTACACGATTGTAAACGTGCGCATTATTCAACACTGTAACGAACATTGAACAGCCAACGAGCACTGGCCACAGGTCTCGGTAAAAATAATAAAAAGAATTGACTTTGACTTGAGTTGACAACCTTCTCTGAACTTTGAATTGCTCCCTCTTGTGGCCAAATATCTTGCAGACTTGTTTGTTAGGTATGCTCTTCCTTTTTTAGATGTGAATTAGACATAATTTTGAAAAAATGTGTTACAATAATTAATTAATTTTTTAGTTTGTGAATGCGACTTTTGACCATTAAACTGGTTGCTATCACTACCAATGTTCGATACCATTAATACATAAGAAAGACACATTTACACAATACATGTTTAAAATCTTGGCTACTACTAGAGGAGCAAGAAAAACGCACAATTTATTTGCCCTGCTGGTGAGCTACTTAAAAAAAAGCTCCAGTGCAAGGCCAGCTTCAGCTCGGTCACTACCATTCTTCCATTTCAAGTACTTCCAATCACCTAAAGTGGTGCAAGAGATCCTCAATGCTTCCTAGGGTTTGCCAAGTTGTGTCATTAATTTTATTTTTCTTTATTCTTAGGCGAGGGAAAGTAAAAAGTACTCTTTAAATAATAATAATAATAAAGACATTTGTAAAGCACCTAATGCAAAAGCCTCTTTAAGCGCATAAAGAGAACAATGAGTGAAAGATACAATTACAAATAAGCAGATTACAAATAAGCAGCTTCAAACTAACAAACTTTAAAATGCAAGTACTAGTAAGTACATGAAGTAGTGCTTGTAATGACTTAAATTTCTAATGTTTTTGTTTATTTAGTGCCTCTGCTCTGACTGAGTTGGAATCGTTTCTGTCAATGTGACATCATAGCAAATGCCGAGTTACGATTACATTTGAAGCATGGAATCTCCAAGTTGATTCACAATGCTAACGTTGCTCCGTGAATCAGAATTCACCACGATGACGTGCAGTGCCTGCTTCACAATCTTTGTCATTCTCTTCAATGTGTCCGTGTTCCTCTTATCCAACGGCAAACAATTGAACTGGTTCTCCGCGAAGACGGGACAGTACGAGAAAAAGTATGGAGCATTCACTGAGAAAGAGCGGCAGCAAAAGCTAGAGGACGTGAAGAAGATGTTTTACTTTGGATACGATAATTACATGAAGCATGCTTTTCCACTGGATGAGCTGGATCCAATTCATTGTAAAGGTCGCGGCCCTGACCATGATAACCCGTAAGTATGAACAACAGAAATTAACAATAATAATAACAGTTGCTTAAAGGGTATGTTCAGACAGCGTACTAAGTTAGACCCGAACCAGTTTAACTTTACGAGCAGCGGGGGGGCGGTCGTAAAAATTTGTTCCCCTTGCGTTCAGACAGCACTGAGTTAAACCCTATACGGTTTGTCTTCGGTTTTAAGAGGTCAAAGCAGACGCGACCCCATTACTCTAACATCCGGTTTGTTCACAGAAACCGTACGCCGAGATACTGCTGCCGAGTGCCTGCTGACCGTATACCAGCACGCTGGTAAACGAAAACAATTTCCTGGGCGTGTGCGTGTGTCATCTGTTGTGAGTTAAACCGGATGTGGTCTTTTTTATTCTGTCCACACACAGTGTTAAAAGATAAACCCGAAGCGGTCTAAAGATAAACCCCCCCAGCTCGACGGTCTAACTTTTCCGGGTTAAACCCGATTCGGTCTAACTTTTGAACCGTTCAGACACACAGAGTTGAACTCGATCGGGTTGAACCATGAGTTAAACTGACTTTAGTACTGTGTCTGAACGACCTCATATAGCGCATAATCCTAGAAACTACAATGTTAAATGTAGATCAAGGCACTGTACAACATTAATATCCCTGTTCACCAGGCAAAACTTATAAAGACCATTCTTCTAACTTTCTCAACTCCCTGGGGAGCATACAATCCCAAGCTGCTTAGATACAAATGAAATAAGCACTAAGGGGTTAATCCAACACAATTACTGTTTCAACCCTCTCAGGTTCCCATTTATACACCTGGGCTAAATGGAAGTAGTTATGGTTAAGTGACTTGCTCAAGGACACAAGTTTCATGACCGGGAATCAAACCCACACTGCGATAATTCAACCACCAGAACTTGAGTCCTATCAGTAGATAAAAATAATAACTATTTTTATTGTGTTTTTGTTATTATTATAGACTGCTCTGCCATGACGCTGGTCACATAATTTCTCTTACATGTTATGTGTAATGACAATACCATAAGAGTGGGGACAGTAGAACAAAGGAATACAAAAGGGACAATGTTGTCCTCACATTGGAATCCTTTGTATTTTTGTGTCCTCACATTTTTTCGTGCGCTTAGTCTATGGAGAGTGTTAAGTTAGAGGGACAAAGGAAAGTCCTCACATAGATAGCAATAAATTGATATGTGTTATGACAAACCTACATACACACTACATGTACATCATTAAGAAGGTTATGATCTGATCTTACCCGCTGGGATGGTCAGGTGTCAACATTAACAATGTTTTGTCAAGGAGGAGGAACATGTACTGACACGTGTAGGATAAAATCAGGGACTAATTTCACAAATTTACTGAGCATAGAAAAGTCCTGCTAAGCTAAGTAAAAATGGGTTACAACTTCAAGCCAAAAATAAAACTAATTTAACTAACACTGCTTCTGGACTGCAAATTATCATGTAACAAATTGTTATTAAGTAGTATTCTCTGTAAATCAGCATGGAATTGGGTGAACCCTCTCTCTTAAACTATAAATGTACTGGGTTCTATGTGCATTACACAACACTCACGGGACCATCGGCTTTACATAAGTTCCATGCCAAGTTGTTGATGTTTACTCAATCAGTTCACTTACTTTCATAAGTACAAATTCCCAGCTAAATTGAGACTTTGCGTTGACAGAGTACATTGTAATTAATGAGTGAAACCAGTCGAGACAGAGATAGTCAGGCACAACACAATCAAAATGTACTGGAGGAATATTTGTGTGAAATGAAATGTTTTTTTAGCAACAAATTGGATGTTTCATTATGCAAAAAAGAATAACATGCAATTTTTTGTGTCTTAATGAGAATCAAGTTAGTGGCTGACATTAAATAGTTTTATAATCTTGGATGAAATTGTAATACATATTTTTAGTACTCTTTATTGAGATGTTTGAAGACGTGCAAAGTACACGAATTATATACAGTGTGCATGTACATTGTACCTCATAGTGTTAGCCAGAGGGGTGTCTTGGTGTCTTTTGAACACCCTGGTTTAAATTTGAACACCCTGTTTTATTTGTCATTTACATGGAAATGTATTGTGTAAGTGAACAATTTGGACACCCAGATTTAAAATGTCCAGCAAATTTGGACACCCTTTTACAAAAGCTTGGCTAAAACCTTAATGTAGGCCTGCCTGATACCTGGTTCAAAACATTCAGACCATACCAATGGTTCTTTTCAGAGCCAACACATCTCTCAGAAGAAATTATCATGCAGTTGTACCCCCAAGTTTACTTCTTAGTTGAAAGTATGTTTTTCATCTGCAGGTCAAATCTGAACATCAATGACGTTCTAGGGGGCTACTCACTTACACTGGTAGATGTTCTAGACACACTTGCTGTGAGTAACAAGCTTATATTTTGTTTCGTTATTTAAATACATACTTCATGATTGTATTTATTGATATTGTTTTTTCATTATAAACTTGGATACAAGAATTAAACACCTGATACCGATACCAAACCCAATTGCTTTCATGTGCAAAAACAAAAGCGATCCCTAGACACTTGCTTCTTATTTTAAAACAAAAATTAAAGAGCACATAACAAACTTTTTTTTTTTAATCTGAAGCTGTTATTCTGTGTTTTCTGAAAAATGATGAAATTGCTGGTATATTTATTCATTCACACATTGATTAAAATGAATCAAGTGAACCAAAGGTCAAGAGCCATTCAATGTACGGCAAGTTTTTAAAATACAAGGTTAAGTTTATGAAAGTTCAGAACTTTTTATGATGTATCCCAAAATAAAATGATTTACCATTCAGTAGATTCTTCCCTGCCTTCCCCCTCTGTGACCCTGGTTCGAATCCCGAACTTGAGCCTTGCATGCAGATCAGGTTTTCAGTTCCTTATCCTAATACTAATTAATAAGACATAAGTGTCATGACCGGGATTGGAACCCACACCCTGATGACTTTGCCACAAGAACTTTAGTCCGATGCACTAAATTGTTCGGCCACGACACAGCCTCCCACATCTAAAACTGGCATTTCTCCTTCATCTTTTCCACACAGGTATCTCGGGCCTGCCGGTCACAGTGCTGTTCGCTTTTGAGGGTCCCTTGATTTCATTACCAGAAAGATACAATAACAAATAGCAATAATAATTACGGTGGAGCGTAGCTAAACAAGTCCAAAATGCAATTATAGCTTTGTATGGTCAGTCTTTCTGCATCCTGTGGTTAAATTCATACTAATAATTGAACCAACAGATTTTGGGTAACGGTACAGAATTCAAGAGAGCCGTTAACCTTGTGATTGACCATGTATCTTTTAATCACAATAATACCGTGCAAGTATTTGAGTCAACCATAAGGTGAGTACAATTCAATCTTCATTCAATATTCTGGTCTATGTTTGTCAATTCACCCATTTATAGTTTATGATTATATGTCTAGGTCTTTGCACAGGGGAGGGGAATGTATTAGGGTGGGTTGTGCCGTGAAGGACCTGCTGATTTTCTTGATAGCTTAGAGCTGCCATCTCTCATAGATTCTGCAGAAAGTAAACCAATCTTTCCATGTTCTGATGACCAAAGTTTTAAATCTCCCTGATCTGATTATGGAAACTTTGTCCCTATTATGTTGAATGTAATTCTAAACATCTTCCTGATTGGTGTACAAAATCGCCCTGATTGCAAGATGCAAATGTCGGCAGCTCCGTTAGTTGTAGAAAAAAAAGCCTACATGCCCATACTTGGAAACACAACTTGTACAGTTCTCCACACTGACAATCTCACACTAGGACTCTGGGAGTAGATATAAATTTGGATAAATTCCGCTTTGGAGGGGGTACAAACTAAAGCTCAGGGTGTGCTGGAAAATGGCAATCACTGTGACATTTATCTCAGAATGTTTGGTAATGGTAGAACATGGCGGTCCATAATGACCAGAATAAACAGATATTTAAAACACCTTTATCTTATTTAACCCCACCCACAGTTTACTGCCCCCCCCCCCTCCTGGCAAGTTTGTATGTTTTGTGTTTTCAATATTTTGTGTCTGTTTTGATTAAAGTTTTGCAACCTAAAAGGCTTAATTTTTTAAACTTAAACATTGCTTGTACAGTGTATGTAGATACATGTAATTATATGTTTTCATCAATCTGATTGTTCCGTGAAGTGAAACAATTTTCTTTTATAATGACCAATAGAAATTAGTGAAATATGAATATGAATATAAGTATTTAAGCAGACAGGAGAAACTGCATGTTTTTTATATTTTAAGTGATAAATGGGAATCAGGTTGGCTCAGTGGTTTCTTTTCCTGCCTTTCACCTCTGTGGACCCCAGTTCGAATCCTACCTCTAACCGGAGCCTTGCATGTGGATTGGGTTTTCAGTCCCTACCTGATTGCATGGGTTTTCCCATTGGGGTTTTCCTCCCACATCTCAAACTGAACATTTCTTCTCGTTTCCTATTCAACCTGTTATTGGTTCTAAGTGTGCTGTTGGATACGTGTAATAAAACAAACAAATAAGTGACTTGTCTTTTATTCTACAGAGTAATGGGAGGGCTGCTCTCAGCTCATTTGCTGATCACTGACCCGTACCGACCTCATGGTGACCTTTACCCTGACAACTACGACGGAGAGCTACTTCATATGGCACATGATCTGGCCACCAGGTTGTTACCTGCCTTTCAAAATACATCAACTGGGATCCCTCACCCCAGGGTAGGTTACCATGATTACTGTTGACCCTAAGTAGCGCCCCTCACATATCCTCTAAAAAAGCCTTCTCTTGGTTTAGCCATATTTATTTCCAGATAGGTTTCTGAAGTTTATGAATTATGAGACCGATTTATGTAACACTTTGTAAGTGTAAACAAGGTGCTGCGGCGCATTCAGCAGCCACTGCCAGAAGAAACACGGGGGCAAACCCCTTCTGTTAGCGAGTTAACCAGTGCGCTTGACCGCCCAGCCACGACACGCCAAAACTTAACCAACTGAACTTGAAGTGATGTGCTCAGCCGCTCGGCCATGACACGCCGCAGAATGTCTTGAATGTTTGAACATTTTATCTTCCTTAGGTTTGCCTCTGTGACGGCGTTCCTTCTGAAGGCGTACAAGAGGCGTGCACAGCAGGAGCAGGATCTCTTATTCTTGAGTTTGGACTCTTGAGTCAACTCGTCCAAGATCCAGTCTTCGAGGATGTGGCTAGGAGGGCCATTGATGCACTCTTTATAAGACGTTCCAACAAGACGGGTTTACTAGGTTTGTCTTGTCACTTCTTACAAAGTAAAAAGGACCTTTCCGTGAAATATACAAATGGAACCTCACGTGGGCACTAACTTTACTGGTGAGCAAAATTAGGGCACATCGCGCCTTTTAGTGTGGGGCTGGTGGTGCGTGACGTACACACGTTTGTGCTTAGTCCACAACTCTCTGGCATTTGCCAACCAATAGCTTCTGTGTGCAAGCGTGAATGTAGTTAGCATATTTCATGGGAAAGGCTAGTTTCAAATGATACATCGTGTTGGTTCAATCCATGGAGAGGTTTGAGTTCAAGACAGTAAGATCTCTTGAGAATTGTAGTGAGGACAAGTTGGTGGTGTTACAGCTCTAGTGTTGTATGCTCTAGGTCCAATTTTGTTGAGCTGCTTAAGCAAATAGTAGTGGGAATTAATTTTCTTCTAAGCAAAAATAAGCATTAAATAAGTCACAGATGGGTCATTCGGATGATAACCTTATTCTAGTGAGCAAAATAGTTTTTGTGCTTTATTGTTTTTTGTGCTTAAGCAGTTCTATGATGTTAAACTAACATAGGCGATAAACGATTTTATTTGGGTTTTTTTTTTTTTTCACCAATACACTGATGTGTGTTAAGCAATGTATACTCACTGTTTCCCAAGTCCTGTGGAAAAAAATACACATGGAAAATACTTGGGTTAGATTCAAACCCACGACCCTTGCCATTCCAGAGCAGGTGTCTTACCACTAGACCAGCTCTCTGACATTTGGACCTGATTATCTCCAAGACGATCCAACATTTTCTTGAAGGCAATCGGTGTATCAGATTATATTGACTCCAACTTTGAAATGACACACTGTTATCAGATAATTTCATAGATAATTTCATAACCAAAATTCTCAAATATAGTGATGTAAATATGAATACCCCTCCGGTACTCAGGTCAGCTGAGTGGTGTCCTCCCTGTCTTTCACCTCTGTGGACCCGGGTTTGGATCTTGCTTCAAACCAGGGTCCAATTTCATAAAGCTGTCAGCAGAAAATAATGCTTAACAAATTTCTTTTGCGGAGTGAACCATGAGCTGAGAACCAGTGGCAGCAATGTATACTTTATGAGAGTTTTTTTCTGTGCTCAGAAAGTTTCTGTGCTTGCAGGCTTTATGAAATTGGGCCTAGAGTTTTCATTCCCTACCTGATTGCGTGGATAGGCACACAAGCCATTATAGAGTTTTTTACACAATGAAGCAAAGGTCCCACAACCTTCTTCTTTGTTCAACTTGTCTCCGCAAGGGAGTTATTTAGACAGTTAGAAAAGGGAATAATAGAACAACAGTGGCAAGTCCCACAACTAGGTGTTCAAAAGATGGTACTTGTTTTCATTAATTGGGGTGTTCCTCCTACATTTAAACTGAGATTTCTTCAACATCTTCACTACTCGGGTATTTTCAGACCTACAGGTTACAGTGTTAGGTACTTTTGAGAGTTTTTGTGGTTTATGATCAGAAATATATAGTAACTATGCAGTATCTTTTATTCTTGTATCATACAGGAAATGTGATTAATATTCAGACTGGTGAATGGGTTGGAATCCAGAGTGGTCTTGGAGCTGGAGCTGATTCTTTCTATGAGTATCTGTTGAAGGTAAACGCTCATTGGTCTGGGTTTCAAGCTAGAAACTAGATGCTTTATCCTTATACTAACTGGTACTCCTTCTCCAAAACATGTGCTGGGGCCCAGGCAAAACCAGCCTCTAATCAACATAGGGTCTTTGGGTGAATTTGGGCTAGAGTGTGCGGGTCGAATCTTGCTGTGGTAGGAGGCTGCAGAGTGAAATTGTTTTTATTAAAGTAAATGGAGCCAAACCGACCCAAAGCCATTTGTTTATTTGTTGTATTGTAATGAGTTTGTAAATCTTTCCAAATAAAACGTTTGAGAGGCTCAGAGATTTACCAAATCCAGCTACACATCCTTCAAGATTGTTTGTATTTATTTATTTCCCATATGAGCCTTCTACTTCATTGCACCTTCGTTATGGAATGACTTACCTCTTCATATTCGTCAAACTGACTCTCTTCAGATTTTCAAGGGACTTTCAAAGACTCATTTGTTTGAATCTTTATGTTTGTAACAATTGCTTTATATCATGTACATATTTAATTTCATTGTTTTTATGGTATGTGTTGCGCATATAAGCTCCTGCATTATACACTATATAAATGTCTTGTATTAATACTATCATTATTATTTTTATGATGTGTTTTTTATTGCTAATGCCGAACTGTTTTTCCTTTACTTACACAAACCAGTACTAGCTCACTGTTTATCATTCTGGTTTATAACTGTATAATGTCTGAATTTTATGTTATAAACATTTTCACATTGTTAAGTTCCCTTCTAATTTTGTATGTATTTGTTACTTTCTTGTACAGTCATTCATCATGTTTGGTGAGGAACAAGATTTACAAACATTTAATGAGATTTATGACAACATCAAAAAGCACATGAGGAAGGGGTAAGACCTTGAGATTTCTTTTATAGAGTGTCATTCTCATGCTTGTAAAAAACAAGACTTTTTATTCTTTCAAACCATTGTTTCTTATTATCTGTCTTTCATATTAAGTCTGGATTGTAATTTTGCCATCCCGTCCAGGGGTAATATAAATATTTCTGGTCGTTTAATGCCAATGAAACCGGGTATAAACGCCGGCCTGATGAGCCATATTGGTTCGGGACAGACTTGACTTTTTAGTTTGCCACATCACTAACAGATTTAGGATGAATGATCTTAGTGTAGATAATGTACTTTCAGTAAGTTCTGATTTCCCAAGTAGTACATGCTGGGGATTTCTATTTTGCTTCAGGACTTGGGGGTGGGGAGCACTGAGTATACAGTGTTTGTAAAACATCGGTGTAGGGTTAAAAACAAAATAAATAAATAAATGAAAGTTCTAACTTGATTTCTACTTTTTAAGGAGAGCTTCCTGTACCAGCGGTGACGGCAAAGTCCCTATTTATGTTAATGTTAACATGAACGATGGTCGGACTTTGAACTCTTGGATTGATGCACTGCAAGCAGCTTTTTCAGGGGTTCAGGTAAAACTTTCGTCATTTCCTCAAAGTCGGATCATGCTTAGAAAGCACCTCATGTTTGGGAGATTCAAAGCCATGAAAATTCAAATCTCGGGTTGATTGGGTTAACTTGATCAATAGACCCCATTGATGATGACGTCACAGTTTGTTTACCACTTTGCGGAAGAATGCGTAACCATTGTGTCTTTGCACAACTGACGAACATGCAGGACGCAGTTACAGCGCTTAAGCAATGCAGCAATCAGGCCATGACGTCATCAGTACAGGGGTCTGTTGGCAGAGGTAGAGGGTGCCAGTGAGGTGATACAGATACTTTGAGAGTGACCGTAAGGTCTTTGTAGGGATGAGGCTCATGAGCAAAGGTTGATGGAGTGCTGAAAATTGTTGCTTTTAAAAAATTCTTTCACCACAAATCAGGCATCTGTAAAGAATGTCTCAACAAAGGGTTTTTCGTTTCGTTTTTGAAGAAACATTTTAAACATGTTAAAGAGGGGCGCCAAGGTCTTCTAATTTATTCTCCGACTTTCATAAGGAATCTATACATTAAAATGAGTGCATCGCAAAACTGAATTTGACCTAGAAGCCTCAATTTAAAAGACGTTGGCAGACAATTTATTGAAATAAGTGCCATGTTTTTGAAAAAATGGGGTTGGTAGAAAAAAATTGATATAACTTTTGTGTACATCCTTTCCTTTCGTTTTTTAAATTTTATTTGTAACGTGGTTCATTGTTCAGGTGCTCGCTGGTGACATAGAGGAAGCCATTTGCTCACATGCCATTTTTTATGCCATATGGAGGAAGTATGGCGCCATTCCGGAGCGGTTTAACTGGCAGACTAAGCAGCCGGATGTCCTGTTCTATCCACTCCGACCGGAACTTGTTGAATCCACATATTTGTTATATCAGGTCAGTTTCTATCAACAATGATGTAACTAGGCAATAACAGTGTGAGGAACGGGTCTTCACTGCGCGGTAATGACGGAGTTGGTGGCTGGCCGCTGGTACACGTTGTATGCGCGTGCACGCAACACAATCTCCTCTTGCCAAAAAAAACCAAATAATACGCACGAAGAAAACAGGTTTGATAGTTCCCGCACAACAAGCACAGTGCATACAACACTTTGACACAACAATATGCTTTTACAGGGGCCATTTATTCTCTAGTTCACAGAGCCGGTCCTTATATCACATGTTAATACACCCTCACGTGACCATTCTTCGACCAATCAGGGTGCATACATTTTCCAAGGTATTTAAGAGACCTGAATTTTTGTGACTCCACATAATTATTTGTATTTGTGACGGTGATGTGAGAAATGAGATATTGAAATTTGGTGACATTGTGCATGTAACTGCCATTTTGATAATAGGAAAAGTATGGTGTTTCAAAAGTGGTGTCCATAAAACACCAAGACTCCCTTTTTGTTATTACCAAATTCTATTTCGCAGTTGCCGATTGTCTAGTTCTTTTTATTATTTTCAAGAGGTCATGTTATGAGCGAGTAACTAGTTTACTGTTCAATGGTGAGGTTTGGGGATGTAAAGGTGTCTTTTTTAATCTACTTTGTTTGTTAATTTAGTGACTGGCTGGTTTTGAATTTTTCAGTGCTCTTGGACATCTATGTACTTCTGAGCCCTTTGTAAAAGGCTTTATGTATTTTTCCTTTAAATTTTTGTTGAGGTGTTATTTTTCGATTGTTTTAGCAATATGTACCGTTATTATACATTGTTATTAATTGTAAAACCAGAGATGTTTTATATATTTATTAATTGTACATCGCAATAAAATTAGAATCTTAATATTATATCTTTTTGTTGTAGGCGACACAGAACCCATTCTATCTACATGTGGGAAGTGACATCTTAGAGAGCTTGGAAACGTACACAAAATCAACGTAAGTATTGGCTTGTAGCTCATTAATATTCAGTGCATTCTAACAGCTGAGTCTCCAGAGTGTGGGTCATGCAGCGGGCCTTGGGGGGCATGTGCCCCCAGGTGCCCCCTCTATAACAAAAATTGTGATAGTACTCACAAAAAAGAAAAAGAAAAAAAAGAGAGGAAATTATGTGTTTGTATAATCTAATGTAGTGAACGATCGTAATCGGGATCGCTACTGCGGCCACAAAATGCCAAGAACATAAGAGGATGGTGGCCTGTAGTATAGTAGGACTACTTCAGGTTTAATGTTTTAAAACATTTTACAATTTTTGATTTGTTGACATTGATCGCAGCTGTGGTTATGCAACCCTTCATGATGTCTTCACTAAAACCAAGGAAGATCGAATGGAAAGTTTCTTCCTCAGTGAGACGTGTAAATATTTGTTTCTGGTAAGAAATTTTAAGTGACAAGTAAAAACTTCAAACTGTTGCCTCCAAATGGGAACTCTTTTTCAAGATATTGAAAACCAATTATGTTAGAGCATATGGACGGCATTGGTAATTGTCATAGACCAGTATCTTCACTCTTATGTGAATCGATATACATGCATGTTTGCTTATTAATGTGTACATGAAACAATAACTGTGTGAACATTTATATTCAATCCGTCATCAGAGTCACGAGAAAAAAGTTTAAAAAACGTGTACGTTTTCACTTTAAAAAACCTTATATGCTTTCAGTTTACAAACCAGGTTTTAAACTTGCGAGATCAATATTAATTGTTGTACTCATTTCTCAAACTTTTTAGCTTTATGGGTAAAAATATTTAAAGGGAGTTTTCCCACTATGGACTTCATGCGTGCAAATATGTGAACATTTATATTTTCAATTTTACCATTGTTATGCACACTCTTAAAAGTTTACCATGATAAAATTATCAATTTTTTTGCCTCCCAAAATTGAAAAGTTATATTAAGTATTTGCCAGTACTAAACTGCTCCACACACTAACATTGTTTTGTCATTCATTATGATGTCTTTAAAATGGAAAAAATAACAAAGATTGCAGCTGCACTTTTCCTCGTATACAAAAGGTTTCAAAAGAAAATCTGGGATCTTTGCACAAAATAAAGATTACTTTTTTTAGAATATCCTTGAGTTAAATATTTTTGGTTTGCATATTTTGCAGTTGTTTGACAGCGACAATCACGTGAACCGAGCTGCTTCGAAGTACATCTTTAGCACTGAAGGACATCTATTACCAATCTCAAGAAAGTATCGCTCCAAACTTAAGTTAAGCAAAGATTCCTACAGACAATCAGTGCAAACGAGGATCGACAACTGTGAAGAACTTCCGTATAATAGATCATTAACAGAGGTAAGGATAAAGGATAAACTTTGTAGCCTAACCAGGCCCAGCCTTGTTATCCCCGCACCATGTTATCTTAAACAGAAAGCTTTAACAGCTAGTGCCCAAGTTCATTGAGCTGCTTAAGCACAAAAAAGTAGCTAAGCACAACAAAATAATGCTAACCTGAATAAGGTTACCAGACAAACTACCATGTCACATGTACAATTTGTGACTGGTGCCCTGTTCATTTCTGCGCATTAGACAATTGCTAAGCAATATTTTTTGCTGAAGTGAAGCTGCTCTATGAAATTGGGCCCAGATCAAAGAAATTGCCTAATTTTGGGGCTCTTTCTTGAGAATGAATTGATATTCATATAATACTTTTCCTTTTTCCTGTTTTTTTTTGTCTGCAGTGTTCCTATATATCAAGTGAAAGCAGATTTAAATTGCCGTTAGACAGCGTATACTTGGAACAGATTGATCAACTAGTTGGATTATGACACCACATCCCTTCCTTTCGCTAGCACAATCAAGACCTTCCACGTACATACATTTATTTTGATGATTACAGTTTTGAATGATAATATTTGTATATTTTGTAAGATCATTGAGATAATCAAAATTTGGTAATGCCACTACATTATCCAGCCGTGTGATTTCTCAGGGTTGCTCCTAATTTCGGGATTTTCTCAAAAATATACTTGAGCCTATAAATTTACTTCAAAGAAGGAAAGCAGTCACCAAAAGGAGAAAGAAAGAGTCCGTATTGTGTCTGAACTTATGGTTTTGTCTTTTTTGATGATGCATAGAGTTTGTAAATCTCCGGATTCGTAACATCTTGGAGTTTCTGGAGCTAGTAGAACTGGGACTAAAATTTCAGACTAAAATTAAACAATGTTGTTTTAATCTCTGCCAATCCTGTATAATACCTTTAATGTGATGAATGAGGTTGTTGGACGTACGTCAAGGGGAAAACAAAGCCATTTCACTGGTTATAATTTAATCTTAAAATAAGCAGTATTACCAATATGCAAGTGTATTTTGCTATTTATATTCTAAGCAGGCGTGATATTTGGTCCTTGTAAAAAATTAGGACAATTTTACTGAGCACAAGGGCTGACCTACTTGTCCATATGGTGGAAGCGTTAATATATTTTTTCAGGCTATTTAATCAGTGTTTTTCCAGCCTCGCTACCGTGGGCAGCTCATCGTATCGATACTAACCCCTGGTAGGGATGTACTGAAAAACAGTGCTGATTGGCTCCCAAAAGTGACTACTTTGCATGCACGCTTGTAAAAAACTTTTGAGCGCTTGTATTGCATTTTTCTGATTTTTCCAAGGGCATAAAAAACGGAAATCAGACCAAAATAAGAAGAACGCCATGCCTGTCTGATCACATATTGAGTGAGTTTTGTCAGACCTTGAATTCCCAGGTGTTCAGGGCAGAGTCGCGGAAAACATTTAGTCTCTCCCTTCTCCAAGTCTAAATGTTTTAGCCTCTGTTAAGATTAATATGCCAGCCCCCCCCCCCTTCAAAGACATAGCAGTTTTGAAAAACAGGAGGAGGATAATAAAGGGTTTTGATGGTTAACGGTTAATTTATCAATGTATATTTGGTGTGGGGTAACACCATGTTTGTATCTACTTTGCTGTGTAGATGTTTTTTTCGTTGAGAACTTGTCTTGGCTATTTATTGTACTGCCGCGGAGTGAATTTCGGAATTCGGGAGACTGCTTAGTAATGAAAAGAACTGCCTGCTTATTAACTACTACATGGTTACTTTGTCCTAGAACATCAGGAACCACTCCCAGACCTGCTGAGTACATTAATGTGGAGAATCAGTCCAAAAATAACAAACTTGAAGAAGTCTGTTGGCAGGAGTCTGTTCTTACAGGCTCTATTCTAAGCCAACGGGGTTTTCCGTTCCTGCCTTTTTGCTTACAGTAAGCGAGACTTGTACTTAAAGAGTGGCGCTGAGGTCAAATTCAATTTTGCGATGCCTTCAGTTTTCAATAGATAGAGATTTTATGAAAGTGGAACAATGTTTACAAGTCTCTGACCCTTTGTTAAAATGGTGTAAATTGGCATTTTATTTTATAATGTTGCAGAGCAAAACTTGAAACATGACATCATCGGATGTCAAAGAAAAAATTTGATTTGGACATTCAACACAGGAATTTTTTTGTTTTTCTTTAAAGGTAAACTTTAACACTACTTTAGTTGAATACCATGCACATTTCCTTGTACAAAAATGTACAGATCCCTATCAGTGCTGGAAGTCTCGACTGAGGTCTCCCCTTCAAACAGAGAGGTCTTGGTCTCAGTCTTATATCGGAAGATGAGGTCTCGTTCTGGGTCCCAGACTTGGGTGTCTTGACTCCAACACTGACCCACATGCAATGTGACGCCATTGGGTGGACAATGTATTTGGATGTTAACAAATTTCGCACTGGAAGGGTATGAAATACAATGGCTTTTTACACCATTTTAACACGAGGTTGGGGATTGGAATTTATTTTCACTTTCAAAAGGAAAATGAATGCATCACAAAACTGAATTTGACCTTAGAACCCCTCTTGACGCAAAGATGACTGCCATCATAAATACTGCCTAGTCTTTTAAAGGCAGGGTATACTTTTGGTAATTGTCAAAGACCAGTATCCTCACTTGGTGTATCCCAACACATGCATCAAATAACAAACCTGTGAAAATTTTTGCTCAATTGCACATCGAAGTATCAAGAATATAATGAAAAATAAAAAGATCATTGTAGCATAGAATTGTGTGGTTTCAGATGCCTGAGAAAGGCTTCTGAATGCCTGAAACCTTTCTCCGATTCAAATTTTGGATGAAAAAATTGCCCTTTTCTCTAAAACTACATTACTTCCAAGGGGGTTATTTCTAGCAATGTTTTGTAAAATCAACAGCTCTCCAGTGCTCTTTACCAAGTAAGTTTTTATGGAAAATTTGTTTTGAGAGTAAATACCAAAGGTATACCCTCCTTAAAAGCGACAATGCAAAAAGTAGACCACAATGAAAGGGACATGTCTTTCAAAAGATAGACCACTTTTGTAACTTTTGGGTGCACACTAATCTATCATCACCCCTACTTGTAAACATTTATGTGAAGCATTTTATTTTCAAGCAATTTCCGTGCTTACTTTACTTGAACTAAAAATCAGGAATCGGGTAATTGAAGACAAATGCAGGGCTTGTTTTATATTTATTTCAAATTTTATTTGTTAACAATTAAGCAAACAATATTTACAGCAATATCAACGTGAAACCTGTCAAGTGTAGTTCCATGAAAATCAGTATAACTCAATATTAACCCTTTAGACACCATGGTGGCCACAAATGGCCTTTACCAAAATGCCCATAGCGACTGCAAACGGCCGCAAGATTTGACCTACTTTTGCACAAGAGGGTCAAATAAAAGGTATTGGGCTAAATCAACTGTTTCCCATGTAAACATACAATGTAAAATCCGAAATCAAAACCATGTATTTCTTAATCATTTTCCTAAAAATGACAGGGCAAAAACCTTGTATTTCTGTTTCTTAATCATTTTCCTAAAAATAACGGGGCAAAAACCTTGTATTTCTGTTTCTTAATCATTTTTCTGAACCAAACAAGATTAGCAATGTCTTGACATATGGTGATAATTTTACAGAAATGAATGGTCTCTAAAGGGTTAAGCAGACTTTAAAAAATTAACCTTTGTGTTTAAATGAACTGATGCTATATTTTGAGGTTTTTTTTTTCTTCTTCAACTGTGTGCATAGAAATCTTACTTAAGTTGACAGCTAACTGAATTGGATGCAATTATGCAGACCACTCTTTTAGTCAAGAATCACAAAGGGTACCATTTTGCATCTGTCACTTTAGCAGTTTGTCAATGTAGGGTTTTTTTAGTGCCCGACACCAACCAAAAGTGTTTTAACATTTGAATGGACACGCAAAGTTATTTATTTATTTTTATTGAGTTGATTGATATGTTGTTTTCTGGTTTCTTTTTACAATCACCTTAAAATTTCCATAAAAATATGGACGGGAAAAAAGTTGCTTAGTTTTCCCGCCACTTTGTGAGTGAAGTAAATGAGAGTAATCAAATAATTGATAATATTAAACACATCAATGATTTTCAGTCTAAGCCTGCATGTCCATTCAAATGTTTGAACATTTTTGGTTGGTTTTATGTTTCTGGTTTTAAAACGTTACAACTATCAAAACAACTGCTAACGTGACGGCAGATAAGTGGTACACCTTGTTGTGCGTCTTGTCTTACAGGCCTTTCCTTTTCAATGTCACAACCACATTTAGTCCCAACTGGCGATGTGCAAACCGATCCATCAATGCAAATGCAAGCACTTTTTGATGCCACACTGATGGAAAACACTGGTTATTCAGAAGAGTTTATACGCAAAACAAGACTTAGTAAGGTACTTCAAAGAGTCTTCAATTTCATTGCACCATTTATGGAATGACTTACCAGTTTATATTCATCAAGCTGACTCTGTTCTGATTTTCAATTTGTAACAAATTGCTTCAAATATTCATTGTTTTTATGTTTTGTGCATAGAGGCTACCGCAATGTCTTGTATTACTCTTATTATTATTATCAAGTAATAAACCACTAGGTAAGCTGACTGGGTAAATTTTTTAATTATTTGGGTTTGAACAAAGAATCTTATTATTATTATTGTTTAAAAATGCACAGTGGTGGGTATCATTTCATGTGGGTCAAAGTTGTTTATCTACTCTTGACAACTTTAGAGTTGTGGCCAATAACATGGCAAAGGAACGTCTTCGCAGTTAGCTCTGCAGCGATGTGAATCATTTAAGTGTTTTAGGGAAAGTGTATTAAGGGAAGTCATGATAAGGGTATGCGCCGTTTGGACAGCTGACCTTCCCAGTTATAACAGAGTACAATTTTTACAGGCCAGTTTGGTGCTTCCAATTAATTGCAGAAATCATATATTGTATTTTCATTTTAATATATACATGTAGCTCCACTTCCCTGTAAATTACTATCAACATATGTACAAGAGGTAAACATGACAACCTTGTGTGACTAACTGAGACTCAAGCCAGAGCCCAAAGTAAGGCCATGTCAGCATTGACCGCTATGGCTATGGCTATGGCTGGACCACTACACAACAAGAATCGAAGCATAGGCCCTTTTCGAAAACCACGGTTTGGGATCCGTCCACCTGATTGAAGTCCTGTAAGAAAAATCCACATTTCCCAAATAACTGTCGGAGCCCAAGCCTTGGTTTTGAAAATAGCCTTAGGTTGCCCTGAGCAACACCTTTAGACACCCAGCCGCAGCCCCTAATGAGAACATGGCCTCAGATTGTTGAAAAAGGTCTCACCACTAACTAAATTAAGTTAAGTATTAATATTACGTACACTAAATTATTATGCTCAACTACATCAAGTAGCAAGCTTAAACCACCACGGTGACATGAGTGTTGTAGGTTTTCCCATAAACTGCTCACAGATACCGTCTTCCAGTAATGATAATGTAAGGAATAAAGTAATCCACTGACTAGCTCAATGCCAAGGTCAATTTTTGTTTGTCGTGTTGTTTTGTTCTGTGTGTTAAGGTCAACAACAAGAGCAATATGATTCAAAGCAGGTTGCACTGGTGGCCATAATCTTATAAAAAATTTTGTGGTGTAACTTTGACTTTGAAACTGGTAAGTGTGAGGTCCTTTATCCCCATTCCCGAACCCCTTATCCTTTAAAGTTAATGCCCAGATTTTGATGGATTCAGTACTGCACAGCCGAACCATGGTCTCTGCTTGACGTGGTCTGCCAGACTATTTGGAAATATTTATTTAAATGGAAGGAAAGCAAAATGGTAGCACATCCATAAAGGTCTTCACAACATTATAGTTCTTCAAATCTGTACTTGACTGATCATCTGTCGGTAGACATAACAAACGAGCCTTCGGACGGTACACCAGCAGCACCGTCATCGGTTCCATACCCTGGCAATGCCATATCATTCAGGCTGCCCGGTAGTTGATGCGATGATGTAGAGTCTGGGGAGACATTACCAGACATGCCTCGTGCCTCTGACAGACCGGACAGCTCTGAACCACTGCGCGAGGCAGCGCTTGAATCGGGGCTTGGGGCCTCAAAGTATCCAGCTGGGCCTGTTTTGGGACGAATCGTACTGCCGTCTAATCCTTTAACTGGTTGAGGTTCTGGTGCTGTACCTGGTGGTCTAAAGAAATAAAAACAAAGACCAAGGACTGTATTACTATTTGAAGCCTGGTAACTATTAGGGTGTCTAGGGGGACAGGCCGAGGGAATTTACCTCCTATCCTGTTGGCAAGTGATTACTTCAAATGAGCCAGAATCTGCTGGGCCAAATTTCATGGCTCTGCTTACTGCTGAATTCTGCACTTACGATCACCATTCTCCTCTTACTGTGCAAGCGCCGAATTTCTACGCTAGCTGTGTAAGCGAAGAATGCCTAGTAGCGTCGAGTGCGCACGGCGCACACAAGCAAAAATTCTCTGCTAACCCGTGAAATACGCTTGATGCAAACAAAGAATTCCCTGCTTCCGTAAGTGCTGATTCTTTGCTTATGGTAAGCAGAGCCATGAAATTGGTTTTGCTGCTCCTGGCTCAAAAGCTGGCATTCATATGTGAGTAATTTCAACACCAAATATCACCCATTCTTTGTTTGATGGCATTTATGATGACAGAAACTGATAATTTTGAGAGGTACTTTAAACTTTGCAACATATTCAAGAAAGGCAAGTCCAAAGTTGTTTCTTTCCGACATAAAACCCATTTTGTATGGCCGGGCTTCTGGCATTCATCAAAGTCAGTTTGTGTGAAGTGATTGTGGCTTACTGTGAATTATGTCAAACTTATGAATTGGATAGTGAATTAAAATCAAATTCCATGCAGTAATCATTCGATTACGAAATGAAACACCAGCAAGCAAAGTATAAAGGTTGGTTCAATTTTCATGCATAAGCTGCCAACATTTGCATCTTGCAATCAGGGAGATTTTGTACAACAATCAGGGAGATATTTAGAATTACATTCAACATAATTAAAGGCCTTTTAAAGCTTTTAAAGAGAGCTTTTAAAACAGCGAAATTTTCTAACTTGTTCATCAGAACAGTGAAAGATTGGTTTACTTTCAGGGAACTTTGCTCAGAATCAGGGAGAGTTGGCAGCTCTGCTTTTCACATCACTCTAACACTGAATTGCTATAGAAATTCTGTTTGATGAATTGCGATAGCTACTAGAAGCATGCAACAAAACACCACAAAACATATACATATTACAGTATTAATCTTTTCTACAAGGGTTGTGCTGAATCATGATTATTAAAAACTAGAAGATTGTAACCAATGTCCTCCTATTAATAAATGTCAACGTTGTATTTTGTTATCAAGTTAAATTACCTTGAAACCAGTTGATCTAGAGGTTTAGGTTCAATGCCGGCAGCGGCAGCTCTCGCAGCACTCTTACGCCTATCATACGAGGCTTGCTCCTGTAACAAAAGTAGTCAATAATGCTTGAATTAATTCCTAATCAATTAATAGGGAGATAACCCTAGCAGGTATATTGATATTATTTAGTAAAAGTCGACCACATCGATGGGCTTTACCTACCCCTCAATAATTGGTAGACTGCACACCATTGCAGTTTGGCAAGTATAAGATTTATTTCCCGTGTTATTCTACTTATTTTATTTATTGCTTTACGTTTAGATGTAAATAATGCACTTATTACAAAATGTTTTAAAAATTACTTACGACACTAGATCGTTGCGGTTGTAGCATCGCCTTCATTCCAGGACTCATCAACTTTCTAGACATCTGGGAATTGGTTTCTCCACTCTTGACTCGATCCGACCACGTCTTCATTCCAGATGTGGATCTCAGTGGTGTAACTGATCTATCCCCTATAGGAGTCTGGGAGTCGGACCTCGCTACGGGACTCGGTGAATCACTGGATGGGACCCAGTTTACTGTGGATAAGTTTTGAGCCTCACCGTTTCCAAGACCCAAGTATCCAACAACCAGGTCTTTACATCGATCAAAAGCTTCGTTTACATCACCTGGATATAAATGTTGAAAATGACTTTGTCAGGGCAGAAATTCATTGTCTTGGTGCACGAGGATGTACCGTGGCCGATATGGAGGCAGTGGGTTAACCCCCCCCCCCCCAATGGGGTGCACTACAAAGTAAAATGTATAACAAATTGTAGGAGATCGAAAGCAATGTATTTTTACATTTGTAGGGGATTAAGATAAGACATATTCCACCAACAAAAGGGATGTCAATCACTCTCCCTGCATAGCTTGGGCTAACATTTTAAAGAAAAGGAAGGTCTAATTATTTTTTTACTGTCTGGCTTCGTTAAGACTTTGTTTAAGCAGTAAGGACATTTAAAAAACGATTTCAACGTTTAGTTAACCCTATTTGGGCCATAAGTTTTACTGAAACCATCTGGAGTAAATGAGCACCAGCAGCCAAATGGCCGGGGAGCGTTGGTAAATTGACCACTTACTTGAATCCACAGTCATATCAAAGAATCCTGGTTTATCTTGATTGATATCACGATACCGTCCAGTCTCTGAGATAGCCTTCTCAATACTGGCTTGACTTAAACTGCCGATGGATCGAAGCCTTGCCTCATGAGCCACGGCATCAACTGGGACCAGAAGGATGTATCTTGGCTCGTAGTAAGAGAGCTTGAGTGACAAGACGCCCTGAAGACAAAGAGGTTTGAGCAAGATTTCATGAAAGAAAGACGGCAAACACAAGTGTCTATCTTTTGCGATACTTGTCAATGAACATACAAAGTAGCGTATCGAGGCAGAGCGGTCTAGCTCACTGACTCAAGTTCTGGTGGGGTTGGCAATAGAATGTGGGTTTGAGTTTCGGTTGTGGTACTTGTGTCCTTGAGCAAGATACTTTACCATAATTGGGACAATAAACTGTCTGTCCAGTGTATAAGGATTGTTAGTGCATGTAAAAGAAACCAAAACACATAGCGTGGAAGAGTAGAGGTTGACCCCGGTGTTTCTGGTTCACATAACAAGCACCTTTGTTTACAGGTTTCCTCAGGCTTGCAGGCTACAGTGATTAAGTTCATCTATGAGGCATCCTTGATTTTATATCCAGAAATTTATAACAATGCTGATTATATCATAAAAATACAACAGAAAATGTTACATGTAGCGTGTACATTTTTAATCTAAAAGTTTCCTAGCTTTAATAGTAAAAATTAATATATTCAGTTTGTATATTGCCCTTGATCATCTTTAAATAAAAAAGTGTTGAAATCAAATTTTCTTTTTTCCCATTCACGGCAAGAAAAATTACTTCTCGGAAAAACAATTTAATACAAAACATACAACCACCATGCAGTCGGGTCAGTGATAAGTTAAATTATGTCATATTTTTTTCTGTACAACCCGACCCCCAAGTTTAGTCTAATTTGTTCAAATTAGTTGCCAATGCACTTCTTAAAAACTGGAGGGTTTCTTCTTAACACCAATGACATACTGAACAATCAACTACAAAGCTGGCACAGTAGGCACTGTCTTCATACCTCCATCTCCATCGTCAGTATACATGCCAAACCTTCCTTTGCTACATCTTCAATTGCCTCTTGGCTTACTCCATATCGATGGCCTTCAGAACGATACGTCAGTAAAAATGCACCCTGCCAGAACAAAGAGAATCTATTGTTACAGGCTATAAAATAATAAACAACATCCCTGCCTATCTATTGAAAAAAACTTTCCTGATCCAATTGAAATTGTGTTTCTTTGCATTTACACTCTACGCTTGAAACTTATCACCATGTACACGATGGAAAAACTTGAATTCCAAGATGTATAGCCAATAGACTGTGCAAGTCTTGCACGTATTCAAACACTAGGACCTGTTAAAGTGTGCAAGTTTGTTTCCTCCACGCGTTAAAGCAATGAACATGGGACCAGAGTGGTCCCAAAAATGTTTGAATACGCGCAAGATTTGCACGGTCTTACATAACTGTTTTTCCTCAATATGTACTTTCATCCATATTGATTGTTTTATTTAATGACTGAATTCACATCAAGAATGGCTTTTTAATTGTCTTGGCTTTTTACTTCCCTGCTCGTCTTGCCTTTCCCTTGGATCACCCTTGATGTCCCTTTCTCCCTTTTTTGACAAGTGTATTCAGTCTAGTTTCTTTTTAAGTATATTTCCTTAATTGCTTTGTATTGTTTAAGTTTGTTGTTGTAATTTTCTAATGAATTTTTAAATGATTTAATGTAAATTAAGACGCAATTCATTCTCCTGATTGTGATGTCTTTTTTTGTATTTTGAAATAATAAATAAACCATTTTATCTATCTATCTATCTATATCTTGGTTGTTCCATCCTAAACTTTTTGTTTGTGACGATAGGCGTGGGGGACGCAGGATACCTGGGTCCCTGCACCAGTTTAATTTATAAAATAAAGGAACTTAGACATTTCTTTCTTCCCGGGCTTTTGGTTCTAGAGACCATATCATGAAAGATGGTTTGTCCTTTACCTGTTTGATCTTGGAGTCAAAAGTGGTGTCAGACACAAAGTAGTGGTCTTTCTTGTCATGTTCACCAGTGTAAGGCCCTCTGGTTGTATGTGAAATTCTGTCCACCAACAAAAGAAGAATAGAAATGAAATTTAAATTTAAGCAGAGATACAGAAAAGTAACTTGGGTTATAAGAGCAATCACAACTGCTTTGATGTGACAAGGTGGACTGTCAGCTGATGTAGTGGATAAGGGAATCCACAAGGTTGTCAACAAACGGTTGATTGAGTGAAGATGCACTCAGCAGACATCATCTAGGGATGGTCAGGGATTGTTACATGATGTGTGATAAGACAAGGTGGACTGTCAGCTGATGTAGTGGATAAGGGAATCCACAAGGTTGTCAACAGGGATGGTCAGGGTAGGACTGATATAACTACTGTGATAGCAGAACAACTGGAAGCATGGAATGGGAGGAAATCTGGTTCCGGTGTTTTGTGCAATTTGCAGCAGTGGCTAACAATGACCAATGTTGAGCAAGTCAGTAGCAAGCCATCAGACAGGCCAAACATATGCACAGATGAAATTATAGTTATCCTTTCTATATCCACATGAAAAGCAAAATAGTATTTAGCAACAGATCTCCAATACTTTTAAGCCTAAAATTTGATACTACAATATAACAAATCTGCATTTATTCAATATTTCTGGATGATATATTTGTTCAATGTTAACTTACCCACAGCCAAAGTATGTTGGGAACTCAGCAGTAAGCTTTTGAGCTATTTCATTCTTGCCTGAGCCTGGGGGTCCTACTAGCATCAGCATTGGGTAAGGTGTCTCTACACTTGGTAAAGTGCTAAGGGAAAGAAAACATAGCTGATTAGTTACAAACATGAAGAAAAATAAACTTCTTAAGACCAGGGTGCTTTTTTGGAGTCCCAAAAGATGTAATGCTCCATGCCAAAACCAGGCACTTCCGCCAAAACATACAGTATGTTTAAAGGCAGGGTCTACTTTTGGTAGTTGTCAAAGACCAGTATCCCCACTTCGTCTATCGCAACATAAGCATAAAATAACAAACCTATGAAAATTTGGGCTCAATTGGTCATCGAAGTTGCAAGAAAATAATAAAAGAAAAATTACCCTTGTTGCACAGAATTGTGTGCTTTGATTTGATATGCCTGAGAAAGACTTCAAAAATGTTGGATACCGAGGCTAAAGGAAAGGTCAATTATTTTTTATAAATATATGATCAATCGTACCTGTCATAAATCCTTGCTGATCTCAAACTGGCATACACGATGCATCTCCGGTGGTCTTCTGCAGCTATAACATCCATCGGTGCATCAAACATGTTACTAGCGGATACCTAGTTAAGCAAGGATTTTTATAAAACGATTTCATTTTTTACAAAAACATTACAAAAATTAAGTTATGTTCAAAGTGTTAACACAGTGACCTTGTTAATGTCTTTTCTTAATTAGCCAGGCCTGGAATTAAATGGACGTCACGGCTTCTACTGTTGCCCCTGGTCTTGGCCTTGGTGCCCGTTTGAAACTTTCCCATAGACTTTGAGATTTTCCAACGGAAGTGCCCTTCGCATGTTGAAAATGGCCTTGCGCTCTTACAGATGAAATTCCAGGCCTAACTATTGGTTAAAAATAGCTCAGTTTTTAAGTGCCAGTGGTCATAATCCGGGGAATTCATACGTGACTTCAGACCCTTTCACATTTACAGATTCCCAATTCGTCAGCAAATGTCATCATTGTTCCATGGCAGATTATCGGCCCTTGCTCACGGCCGAGGTTCTGCGAATCACAGTGACTGCCTATACTTGCATTTTCTCACATGACAACACCAAATGCCAGTGCTAAGTTAAGAGAACCTTTGTTGTCTTTTGCCTTTGTCAAATTATGGTTTTATTGCGGCAACGATATTTTTAAAAGGAGAATGATTACTCCAGAAGCTCCAAAAAGTTCTGAAAATAATATCACAGGTGGGCACATCCATTTTTTCAGAATACTGACCCGAAGTGTTTAACAGAAAAGACAGAGGTCAAGACAGAAAGATGAGATATTGATACTCAGAGAGTTTGACTCAACATGAGTGTTTGGTGATCTGCTTCACTCAAACCAGTGGACACAGGATATAGCTTCAGATAGGGAAAGAAATCTCAGTTATGACTGGATTAAGACTAGGGAGAGAGAGGGTGAGAGAGATGAACCGTAAACCCCTGTTCATATTTCATGCAAACGAGAAGTGAATTTGATGTCACAAATTCACGTCGAACAATTCGCTCCAGTTGAAAACTGCTCAACTCTTGAGCTGATTTACTCTGATTGCCTTTCTGCGACCATAGAGTTAACAATAATAATAACAAAACTTATAATGTGCACATATCCATCCTACTCGAGGGATCTACAAGAGTACAGTACAAGAACCTACACAAAAACATACAAATACATGGAAAATGACAATAAATATGCAATTACAATGAGCGAGAAAAGGCTAGAGACACCAACTGTATTTGTGAGGTCAAGTTTGCAACCAGACTTAAATTAACACATTTTGTTTGTGACATACCTTCTCCTCTGCCTCCACTCTGTGCCTATCCAGCTCATTTAGTTGTGGGATATAGAATAATAATGAGAGGCGGTAGCTACTTATTCCTTGGATTGGATTACGCAAGAGGTTCAGGTTCCGTAGTAAGGCGATATTCTGTACAGGCTTTACATCGTCGATGCTTTCAACCTAAAACAATAAAATAACATTAATATTCACTGATCATGCAAGGGCCATACATGTTCACTTATACAGGCAAGGGTCATTAATATACACTTATCAATGCAAGGGTCATTTATGTTTACTGACCAATACACGGGCCATTTATATTCATTCATAAATACCTCGGACAGGTTGAGAGGAGATCAAATAATGACAGTTTTAATCTGACAGTTTCTTTGGTATTATAAGTTAGTGATGGTATTTATCACCCCAAAGATTAGTAAGTTTTTGATGCAATTCCTCAATCCTCGAGTCAGGAGACTACCAGGAGAATGCTTGAAATGTTAGCCCTTAACTCACAAATCTTTGAACAGTAATAGCCAATCTAAAAAGAAATTTCATTAATTCACTAATTTGCAAGAAATTATTGTGTTTAAATATAGCGAACAATTTGCTGTAGAATCCCGAGTCACAAACATTGAGTTTGAGTCTCAAGCCCCAGTCCAGATGGTCCAAGTCTGGAAGTGACCAACACACAAACAGAAGAATGTCAGACACATAGCCTCTATTTACATGATTATTCTCCAGATCAATGGTTTCCAGCAGCCTGTTGTTTTCCAACCCCTTCAGGCTACCGACGAAGTTTCCGGATACGTCAATTTGCTGAAGATAGCGAAGTGACTCAACATTTTCAATCTCCTTCACACGATTTCCTCTCTGTAACAAAACAGGTGAAAAAGTTATCATCAAGAAATCATTTATTGACTGTTGTCATGATATTCTTCAAACAAAGTTACCCGTCACTCTAAGAAAAGAGAAAAAGGACATTTATTTCAAATGTGTGTTTGCTGTAAATTCAGACTCAGTTTTCAGTGCTGGTCTAATTTTCTAAGCAATTATTAAAACAAACGTTTTGAATATCTCAAAAGAACACCACTACTGTTTTATATAGATGATATTTTCCAAAACTTTGGGTCGATCACTACTCATGCATAAGGAGCCGAAGTAAACAGTAGTCAGAGTAGTAATTTTTAGACTCCCTACACTGCTTTGAGCTCAACATTCTCCCAATGAATTGGTTCTGTACTTTTCTTTTTGGGGGGGGGGGTAATCAGTAGAATTAATCACAGTCTGTCCACCGAACGATTCACAAGTGTCATTCCGTTGTTGTTGTTGGTTTTTTTTGGGGGGGGTTTGTGACAATTCTTCACACCTTTTTCCTATGTTTCCGATGCGTTTAGAAAGTAACATCTGCCACTTCTCTGAGGCAGTTTTCCTGCCTTATACAGAACACTTCCTGAACTATTGTTTGAAATCACCTGTTCAGCCAGGTGGGATTTCACTTATAGCTATAATGATATAAATATTTTATCAATTCGTTATATATTCTCACAATGCACCTGTCACTAGGCAGATCCTGGAAGAGGGAGGGGCTTATCTGGATCTATTAACCCAATTCACCTGACACGACAATCACACAAATTTCGGTTGCTACATTTTGGGTGTCAGTTACTGTGCAGTGAGCAATTTTTGGCAATGTGTAAAGTTAGACTCGCACAGTATCTTCACATGTCTTTTGATTAAAAAATGGCAGACCCCCATGGGTCTATCACTACACCAACCCGACCTACCACTGGCCAACCTGACCTACCACTTCGCTAACTCGACCTTCCCCTTTCGCCAACTGATCTGTCATGACGCAAACCCGTCCTACCATTACACCAACCCAACCTATTCATAGACACTTACAAGGTTGAGGTACTTTATCGGTAGTCCCTGTAGGTTTTCAATCTTCTCAATTCGATTGTGAGCGATGCTCAGGTATGAGAGAGACTTACACGCTTCAAGTCCATCCAGCTTGGTGATTTTATTATCTGTTGAAATGACTGGTTAAGGTGCCTATTTATATCACATTAAAACAAATTACTGCAAATGCATATATTGAGAATTGGATATTCATGAGTTTGTGAAGGACATGGCTGTTGCAAACTGCATCAACTAACATGACCGATGGTATAAATGCAATAGTAGCAATGGACTACTTTCCTTGAATTAATGTTATAACTGCTGATAAATCATTGTAACCATATTAAAGTGAAATTCATTCAATCTATTTGGGGGGGGCAGAAGTTGTACCCCCTTTCTTAAAAACACAACTTGTTTCATTCACCAAGGTTGAGTCTCACGTACGCCACTGTTTTGTTTTGTTTTTTGTTCTGCAGGAACTTTAGAGAAAGATCCAACCTATGTTGCAGTTACACAAATAGTTACCAAGAAGGTCAATTAAGCTAACAGCTATATTGGATAGCTATGGTGAAATATAGTACACCAGATTCCCTCAACTTACATCCACAATACACCATACAACAAATAATAAAGCATATGCAGTTTATACATAGTGCTTTTTGAAACTCGAAGTGCATCTCAAAAGGCTCATTATTTATACAACAGGTATGCAGAGCTACAATGTATGTTTGAGTTACGAGACCCATTTACATAGCGCCTTAACGGATTACAATGTAATGCAGTTTATTTAGGTTTTACCCTTACACCGATGTGTAACAAGCACTGCATACTCAGTGCTCTCCCGAGCTTTGTGAAAAAAATCCACAGGCAATCACTCTGGTGGGATTCGAACCCACAACCTTTGTATTGCTAGAGCAGATGCCTTACCACTAGACCACCGAGCTAGCCCGATGGCTAGAGGCGGGTCCGAATCCTAGGTAGCGGGTACTGCAACGACTCAATAGATATTAATTTTTGCATCGGGGATAAATAATTTATTTTGGTTTTACCCTTACACCGATGTGCTCTCCCGAGTGTGTAAGGTGTAAGGGTAAAACCAAAATAAATTATTTATCCCGATGCAAAAATTAATATCTATTGAATGTAAAACAGTGCAATCTGCAGCCACCCATGCCAGAAAACCTACACTCTGAAAACATCAGAACTTGAGCCTGGCACTAGACCGATAGCTTATATAAAAACTGTGTAATTAACAAAAGGTGAGTTGATTCAAATACAAAAGGATACTGTCAATAACCAGTTTGGTTATTGTGCTGTAATTGGTAAAATCATTCAAGTCCTCTATGTCGTTGAAAGACAAATCCACTTCCTGTAAACAAATAAACAAAACATAAATTCACAAAGCATGACCCACAATGCACCTGCTTCCCTTCATGGGCAATGATTTAAGGATTATACAACTGAACAAATTAATTTTTATTCCAATCCACTAAATATGTTCCTTGCAGAAATATTACAACTTTGGTTAACAAGGTGCAAGTGTGTACACTCGTGGCAACTGTTTTTATTGACACGTGTCTTAAAATGCAGGTTTCATTGAATATCTCAGGTTGTATTATCTTCTTTAATTTATTATAAGTCTTAAGCATTTATGTCATCCTGCCACATTCTTAGAGATAAAAACGCTGATGAGACAATAAAAATGCATAATGAGCGCAGCACACAGAATGGGCCAATGAGCAACCTACTCCTGACCACTATATGAGGGCGCCCTACTCCACTGACACCATGCGCATGGTCTTTACTTCTTTTCTGACATCATTGCTCTAATTGGAACATTATTAGGACTTTTTAAACAAACGATTCCTTGCAATGGAGAAACAAAATACTTACCTTTAGATTATGAGGAGATTTGAATGAATTCAAATTGCTGATCTCATTATGGGATGCATCCAACTCAACCAGATATGGCATGTTACTCAACACACTCAAATCTAAAAAAAAACAAAAAAAAACGATAAGTTTTAAATAATAATAATAATTACTGGATTTATACTGTGCCAAATTACAAAAGGATGCAAGGCGCTTAAGGGAGAAAGAAAAAAGTAATAGAGTAGACAAGTTGGAGAACAGGTGAGTCTTGAGACCCTTTTTGAAGGACAGAACAGTCTGAACGTTTTTAATGGAGACAGGAAGACCATTTCAAAGTCCAGAGGCAGCAGAGAAAAAAGCTGCTACCAGCTAGTATGCGTGACTTGTTCACCACGACGGAGATAACATCAGAGCTTCGAAGGGAGTATGAGCAGTCATGGATTTCAAAAACTGAAGAGAGATAATCTGGAGCACTGTGATTTAATGATTTGTAGATATGGACCAGTGTGCGGAACTCAATAAGTTTGGCTATAGGGAGCCAGTGTAGTTGTCTTAGAAGTCGTGAGGTGTGGGAGTGTTTTGGCATCTGAAAGATTAGCCGAGTACATCTGTTTTGAAGTCAATGGAGACGAGATATGTCTTTCATAGAGACGGCATTCAACAAACAACAACTACAGTCCAGCTTGGATAGATCAGGGCACTAAAACACTAGACCTGATTATGGTTCATGTCAGAGCAACAAGGTTGTATTGGAGTTTTGACCATTTTATCAACTGCCGTTT
Organism: Pisaster brevispinus; assembly: GCA_023634235.1. NCBI lineage: Eukaryota > Metazoa > Echinodermata > Asteroidea > Forcipulatida > Asteriidae > Pisaster > Pisaster brevispinus. The sequence goes on from JAMKCF010000105.1 coordinate 166,643, forward strand.
GTATCTGCAAAGTGCAAACAAAATCATATCTTTCTTATGGAAAGTTGTCTTCCAGTTTCTAAGTTATTACAAATAATATGTCATTCTATTCTAATCCATACATAGATTTTTAATATCAGATTGAAAAAGTAATCCTTAAAATTGAAACCTTGGCAGTAATTTATTCATATTGATAATAATGAATGGAGCCAGGAGCCTAAATGTACGTACCAGAAAGCTTGTTGTAGGGGATTTCCAGTTTCTGCAGATTGAGGTAATCTTTGAGCAATGTTATATCCTGAAGGTTGTATCCCTAAAAACAAAATCACACACAGAAAAAATGTATGTAGTCACAGATATCAGAGTTTTGCATAATGGATTATTGCCTAAATATTTTCCAAGTCTTAAACAATTTGCCAATGTTGACTTTGGATGAAGAATGAATTATTAAAGAATGTTTTGGTAGTGATTTATTATTATTTTTACTAGTAATATTGCATGCATTCTTTGGTTCATGGCACCTTTTGAAGCAACCATTGAACAAATCTTGGTTGGTCTACCAAAACTTAATCAAAATAATGCCAATTGAAGATGATTGATTTGTAAATTGTAACCAGTAAAATCTTGCTTGAACTCATCAACAAATAAACACAATTTAATGTGACATAAATATCAAACTGTAAAATGATAAGCATTAACTTATGTCATTGTTTTGCAGTAATTATTTTCTTAGTTTTGTAAAATATTTCTTACAAATAGTTTTAAAATGTTCTTGTAAGCCAAGGCCAAATAAAAAAGAATACCAGTTGATCATCCTGATTTTTCCAAAAAGAGGAGGATGAGGGCCTTTTTTTTTTTTTTTTTTTTTTTTTTTTTCCAAGATGGCTGCCAAGTATTTCAATTCAAACAGGACACAAATTCTTCAGTTTGAAATCACCGCTAACTTTCTTTATATCTATTTGTTGCATGAGGACCCGGGTTAGCAAATTTATGTCAAGGATGGATTAAAAATACAAACAAATATTGTCTTTTTTAGGAAAAATCAAAAATAAATAATTTTAAAAAAGGATGCGGCCTCAAAAAAGGATGCGGGCGGGGACGATCAACTGGTATTTTTTTTTATTTGGCCTAAATGGATGGTGCTACTGGTAAAATTTTGTTTGCTTTGCTAATGGACATTCATTATTACTGTAGCAGACTTACTGGTAATGTCAAGTGTAAAAACACCAAATCGTCTCCCCCTGCTGATCTCCCAAGGTTCGATAAACCCTTGGCAACGGTTTTCTCATCCAAGACACCATCTGGTGAAAGCTGATAAAAATTATACAAATATATCAATGTAATCTGCCATGAATTATTATTAAATTTCTGGTAATGAAAGGAAGGATGCCTCTTTATAAGTGAACTTAATACTTAGTTACTGTAGCTCGCAAGCCTGGGGAAACCTGTAAACAAGGGTGATTGCTATGTGAACCAGAAACACCGGGGTTAACCCCTACTCTTTCATGATAGGCCTAAGTGTTCGAAGTTCTTTTACATGAAGTAACAATCCTTGGCATCTAGTCTACGGCTCAATGTCCCATCTGAAGGACAAAGCAATTAAATAATTATGGTAAAGCATCTTGCTCAAAGACACAAGTGCCACAACCGGGACTCGAACCCACACTCTGCCGATCAGAAACACCAGAGCTTGAGTAAACAATAAAATTAACAAGCCCCAACTTGTGTCCCCCTCAACCCCCAAATGAAAATGTCTAGTTATGTCAGTGCTTATGTGTCTTTTTATGATCAAGTCCAAACCCATGAACATGCCCATGCATAAAACTAACAACAGTAAAACACTAGAAGTAGAACAACCACCATTCACAGCAGTACTCAGCCCTAGCCCCACTTGTGAGGCCAAGCTGAATCCAAAGTGGGGCTACCCCCTGGTGGTACGATTTCCTCACTGTGGTGTACGCAGTCTGATTCTCACTGTCTACTCTCTCACACACAGTCACACTCCCAGTCCCAGTCTCAGACTCAGCTCAGTACAGTAGTCAGAGTGTCTGAGCATGCAGAGTAACCTCACCTCTTCATCTTCAGATGCAGATGACACCTCTCTACGGTCGTTGATTTCTGAACCAACATCGTCATTTGGAAGGATATCCTTTGGGGAAACCCTTGTTTCCACAAAGTATGGAGACTCTGTCCCTAGATAGTCATTTACTGGACCCGAATCTGGGCGGAATGTGTCTGCTTCGGTATCGGCCATGTTTACGTTTCCAAGGAATCAACTTAACTTTTCTGCATGCGCAGCGCCCTCACTTGATCGCGAAGAAAAATAAAGTTGAATAGACTGGTTCCTACACAATTGTTGGAAATATACATGCAACATCGTGTAAAGATACAGGTACAATTTTAAGATCTAATCGGGTCATTGCATTCGTCTTGCAGAATGAGCCAGAAACTTTCTTGAATTTCAAGTTATAGAAATAACATATTAAAATGGGAAGCAGCTCCAGTACGCGGACTATAACTGTTGAGCAGGATGCAGAAACAGGGGTTGTAAAGGTAAACATGTCAGCCGTCTGCGACGACAGGCAGCTAGGGGTAGCCAGAGTGGGTGTACTGTTACTTGTTAGCTGTTCCCTTGCTTGCCTGACTGAGCTTCGTGGGATTGAGGGGGGTGGGGGGGGGGGGGTTAGACAGAGGGCTTGTGGGGAGTGGGATTGATTTACCTATTTTCGTTGTTTTCAGTATTACCTTCACTAATCTAATTAAAAGGTTAGAAACAGTTGCACAAGACTAAGAGGTTTGTTTTAAAAAGTGAAATAACGTCCAACATCAAAAAGGTGAATCAATCAGACAGCGACCTTTTAATACTTACTAGTCATGTGGAGGTTGGATATGGCAGTCTTTCCCTTCTGTAAATACTTAAGATATTCACAAACTTTTAATATTACAAATATTAAAATACATTTTGTCAATTGGCTTGTTTTTGTTTGTTTTTTCATTTTATATAAAAATGTACCCTATATTTGTATTTAGAGTTAGACTTTATTTTATCTCGATTGAGTTGAGGGTACTTTACTGCTTTACGATGATATGCATTGTGAACTCTTTAGTGTTACCACATTTATGTGTTTGATTTGATATATGTGAATAGCATTTTGTTGCACATTTCCCCAACCCACTGGGAACATTGAACCCCAATTCTCCACACTGCCCGGGAGTCATTGAAAACTTGCTAAATTATAAAGAATATTAAACCCTGTACGTAGCAGTTCAGACATTCTGAAGTGTGCTCGGAACTTTTTGGGTACTCTTTGTTCTTTTTACCTTAACATGATCTATCTAGCATGCTTTATTTGGAATACACTTCTACTATTTTTACTAGTGCCTTCGGATTGTTTACATGTATGGAATAAAATAATTGACCCAGTGGCACTCACAGGTTAGGGGTAAATGTTTTGGGACATGAGTGTCAACATTGGCAGATACTGAGATAGTGATACTGGTATTAAATTTGTATTGTTATTAACTAAATATAGAGCAACCCATCCTACAACTTCTTGTTTATATAAACATTGTTTACTAATTAGATAATTGTTCAATTGTTTACCTATCAATTTCATTCTCTTGACTGCTTGAATTTACAATTTGTATATTTAAGTACTTCAAAATTAGTCCATTCTCTTTGATTATACTTTAACTTTCTTTTTCTCTAAAATTGTAATTGCATAATTTGTATCTTATCAATTTCAGGTCTCTGAGGATTTGTTAAAACGAATGCTTGGAGCGGAGGATAGCACAGACCAAGCAGTACCAGAGAGACAGCCAGGTAATGATGCCTCCCCATAGTCCTTCCTGGTGCCCCCTTTCCCATCCCAGTCCTCCCTCCACTGCTCCAGTGCCCTTTCCCAGCAATACTTTGACATTTCTAGTCTGTACTGGATCAGGCCTAACTTGAGTGTTCATGTTGATAGTGTATTTGAGAACCTAATACACAAATGTTGTGCCAGGCCCCAACATTGAAAATTGGTCCATCCTGTTTGAATTTGAAGTTTGATTGCAGTTGCCTTTCAATTTAAAATGATTGGATGCACATGTACTTATTTCTGTTGACTCTTTTTCTTCATTTAGAAAGAGAAGCAAGGCATTGGCCCACAGAAACAAGCAGCTATGACGTAAGATACATTTGATTTTAATTAATTTATCTGTTTATCTGTAGAACAAAGCTAAACATTGCAATAAAGTGTTGTAACCTTTTACATGTTTTATGCTTAAATGTTTTGGTTGAACAAAGAAAAATCTACTACAACTGGACTTGAACCTGTGACCTCTGGATTAATATTCTGGCGCTCTACCAACTGAGCTATCTAACCCTATTTGGTCCATATCATTGTTCGTGGGTGCCAGTCTGAAGCCATTCAGTCTGTAACTGCCATATGGCCAGGGACCACACCCAAGTTTACGATACCAAATTTTGTTTGGGAAGCAGTTTGCAATTTAGCTATCTCCCCTTTTTAATATTTAATTTTTTTTAATATGTGCAGTTGAAGCGTTTGAATGAAGACTGGCAGGAGAGACTGTATCAGACAGAACAGCAGTGGCAACTGAAGTTAGACCAGGCTGAGGAAAAGGTACACATTCCTGACAGAAGGGATTGCTGGATTTGCGTCTTACCGTTGAAGTCTTAGTGCATGAAACAAAATTGTGAATACTGGCGACAGAAACTGGTTATGAAGAATATGTACAGAACGCAACAATTTCCATGGGTAAATGGGTACCTGTTTGGGCAGACATGGTTCTTGTGATTGGTTTAGCTTGGTGCACTACATATTTGGCAGCACAGGCTGCATACTCCACAGGGAGATGAGATGGTTTGAGGAATGAAATGCATGACCCAGTGACCAGGGGTACTACTGTTGGTGGAGGGACAGGTTGTTATTACATCGGGATAAAGAATATCGTTTTGGTTTTATCCGACCTCGATGAGTGATGAGTGCTTGCTGAGGCCTGTGTCCCTGAGGCCTAGTGGTTAATATATCTGCTCTAGATGTAGCAGTCGTGGGTTCCAAAACCAACCCAGTAGTATAACCTGTGGATTTTTTCCCGCAAAACTCTGTGGGGGAGGGGGGAGTACTGAGTATACAGTCCTTATCACACATTGGTAGAATGGTTAAATCCAAATAATAATTTGGAATACTTGGGTATTCTACCCAACAACAAAATTAGTCAGGTTTATATGGTCATAATGTATCCATTCGCTGTCTTGTGTAGTCAGGGAATAAGACACAGCATGGCCGACTCATGAATAACAGTCTGTAGTGATTTGTATTGATTTGACAGAATACAGCGCTTCTACAGCTGACAAATGAACAGTTTAAACAAGCAGCAGAGGAGGTTGAAGCAAAATTTGCGTAAGTTTAAAGGAAAGCTCTTGTGTTTCTGATCAGCAGGTTCGAGTCCCGGTCTTGACATAAGGCCGTAAGCACAGTGTGTTTTGTAATGCACATAAAAGAACCCAGTTACACTTATCGCAAAGAGAATGCATTTGCCTGGTGTTTCTGGCAGTGGCTGCTGAATGCACCGCTGCACATTGTAAACCCTTTTACATACATCGATCTCATATTTAAAACATTTCAAAGACCTGTCATAATTGTTTCTCTTTGTCCAAGTGCCTTAAGTACATTATTGGTAGATACATGTGCTACATAAAACTCTGATATTATCAATAATATAATTGTTGTTATTATAATTAATATGTTTTAGAAAGCACCAGTATGTTCCGATATGCCAGAAGTTACAAGATGAAGTCTTACAATGCTATGCAGCCAATCCTGGTAAAGCTCTCAACTGCTCACAACAAGTCAAAGCATTTAATACGTGTGTAGAACACAGTCGAACAGTGAGTAAAGCATCCATTTCAGACCGTTATTGTTTGATGTTGACCCCTTGCACCAACGCTTGCCATTTTAGGAGTCAGTGGTATAGTAAGCCTGTAATTGAAGCGTCGCCAGAAATGCGCACTACACTGTATAACATATGGGGACATTGACTAAAAAAAAAAACAGATCATGCAAGTCTTGCGTGTATTGGACCATTTTGGGGACCACTTTGGTCCTATGTGCATTGCTTTTATGCGTGAAGGAAACAAACTGGTGCACCGTAACGTAAACTGGTCCCAATGTTCGAATACGCGTAAGACTTGCCAAGCTGAATCTCCTTTGACTTTCAGGGGACTTTTAAAGACTTATTTGTTGAATCTTTATTTTTATAACAATTGCTTTATATATTTCATTTCATTGTTTTATGTTTTGTGTTGCGCATACAGGCTGCTGCATTATGGTCTATATAAATGTCGCCTATATTAATATTATTGTTATTATTAATATGGTATTGTGTGTTGAATGTCACAGTAAATAGTTAGTTCCGTGCACAGTTGTGCCACCATAATGAATGTTTCAAAAGGTTGATCAGCTCACTGGAAAACATTTGAATTTGAATATTATTGTTTAAGTCGTAATATTGAACCAGTTTGTAGGGTAAGGAATATATTTGTGATATGTAAGCAAAAATCTTACATGATTGAAATGGTATTCATTCTTAGAAATACACTGTCTAAAATGCCACCATATTTTAGAAAATTGTCTGGAATTCAATCTTTTTGTTTGCACATATTAGTTTTAAACATTTTTAGATTGTTTAAAGTTATTGATGTTTAATAAATGAATGTAAATGTCCTTAAAAAATATATCCTGTGTCATCCCCTCCCCCATTCCAGAGTATTCTTACAAAGAAAAGCCTAGAGACAGTTTCGTAGCTGTATGGATTAACAGCAGTCATCTATTCTGAAGTTATTAGAAGCACCTGTTTTTGGACAGTGGATTAATCATCATTGCTGCGTAGCCTTCACTCCCCTGGAATTACAGTCCAGAGCTACACCTGAGCAATCGCAGTTCACCTCCAGTCTGTGGTTTGATTTCAGCCTCACATCAATGTGTGATAAGCACATATTAGGCCGTGTCCGAAACGGCGACTTCGGCTACAGCTACAGCTAGATCAGCGCGTCTGCCAGTGTTGAAGAATAGGCAGACGCGGGTAATCTAGCCGTAGCTCTAGCCGAAGTCGCCGTTTCGGACACGGCCTTATACTGTAAACTTAAAAAGGCACAGGCATACTTCTCAGGTAGGCTAGGGCCCATAGAATTACGTGCTTTGCATGGTGCAGAATTTGTTGGTAAGCATAACTGGTAAGCAGTCGCTGTGAAAATGGGCCCTGTGGCCTTTTGGCTACATCTTCGGATCACTAGTACCAGTAGTTGCAAATTGTGTGCTGGAGCCTGACAAATGTAATGGTAGCATACGTTAAATTTAAATTTATTCATTTATATTGTGCAAAGTTGAATACATGTATGTTCAAATGAGCATCACACAAGCTATACTCCAAACATGTTGAGAGAGGGCGCCTTATGCAGGGATCTAGAAACACTGGGGCAAGCCCCTTTATGGTGAGTGTCCAGAGAAAAGTTCTGTAGGAATTATATAAATAAAGGATGACTGTGCTTTTGTTTTTAAGTTAATGGCGGAGTTGCTGCTGCCTCGTGTTAGAGATTGCACCAAAAAATTGGTTGTGCAACAAAAGTAACTTTAAAATGAGATTAATTAATCACAATGAGGTTCCTGGCTTGGATGATAACATGATTGTACAGAAAAAAAGGAAATATTTCTTTAGGTTTATAGATGTCATTCTTGCATGGAGATAATGAACCCCGTTTTGTTTTGCCCGGATATTCAAAGTGGTGTAATCAAGCTTGGATGAAGATTGTCTTATTATTTACATTTCTATCTTTATCTTCAAATAATACAAAACTTAATTCTCTGTTGATTACTATTTGCACGAGTTGGCGAGTCGACCAAAATGAGCATGAATTGGTTGAAGTCTGAGTTGACCTGTTTCCAAAACATTGACAAGCAAATTTTACTTGTTTAAATTTAAAGGTTAGGACACTGCTGTTATTGGTTGCTTGCTGTTAACACAAAAGGTCGGACACCTTCCATTTTCAAGAGCATTACCCACTTTTTGTTTTCCATTCGGTGACAAAATATTTTGATGTGGAATTTCCGTGAGATTTTACCAATAAAAGACTGGCGGTGCTTTGTGGTCAGTTTACATTGTAATACTTTCTCTTTTCTGTTAGTATTTGTAACTCTCGAGCAATACATGCTTGCCCTAAGTAACTTCTACACAGAGTGTTCTCTTCGGTTGTTGTTTTTATAAATAGTTGTTATTCGCCCAAATTATTGCTCCTGTCATTTTAGCTAGATATTTCATTTATATCGTCTCGGCTTCCCCACGGGAGTATGTTAGCCGACCAGCCATTTGATGCCGCACTTGTTTTTCATAGAAAAAAAATGAATTTCTGTTATTGAAGAGATGTGCATGATTAAAAGTTTTCATTCATATAACTGTCTTAGCACTCCAGGGAATAATGCATCCTCATTTGCTTACATGCCGGTATGCAGCGCATCAGGCTTGAGCAAGACACTTAATTCTGCTTCGTAGGTCCCGTGTGTTGTGTATAATGCGTGTAAAAGAACCCATACATCGTGAACAAACTAGTGTTGCCCCTGTGTTTTTGACAAAGTTGGCAGCACGTGCGCTCCATCGCATCACCAGTAAACCTCACACAGTGCGTTAAAATATATTACGGATTGCGTAATTCAAACATAGCTCTGTGTACCTGTTGTAACAATAATATGCGCTTTCAGACGCTCTCGGGTGTGATAAAGCTCAATATGAACTGCGTATTACAAAATAACCCATTAAATAATGTATTGACTACTACTAACACTAGATGAAGAGTCCTAGCTGATATATATGACGCCTCTGAGTAGGGCGCCCTCGGCTAGAGGTCAAAAGAAGGTTGCTCATTGGCGCATTCATTGAGCTGCGCGTATAATAGAAGTGTGTTTCCATTGTTTCATCATCTTAAGATGGCGGCTTAATGACGTCAGTGCATAGGTCTATTTGAACCTTTTCCAGTTTAAACTTTAAGTTAACCAATGAATGCAAGTTGTGCAAAACGTATACATTGTAGAAGGCTTTTTATTGATATGTAACGTCCTGCGCTTAGGTTCTTCGGACAAAAATATCTTGATATGCCAAACTGTGGCTTTTGTTATATTATGGAAAATGCCGTTAAGGTGTATTGTTGCTGGTTGCAGCACTACTAAAGACGGTGTCGATCCGCATGGATTCCCATCATATCCAAAATATTAATGAACTGGACGGCTGCTGTGAAACACACCAGAGCTAAAAATAAATGGTCAGGAATGTGCATCATCACCACGTGTGCATTGTCAGTCGGCGCCTCGTTCTACGTCACGAAAGCGCGCCACCAGGCGTATCGTTTACAAATTTTGGGGAATCAATTAAAAGGGAACCCACAGCACACTCATTTAAATAGTAAGTATTATTAGTTATTAATATCAAAATACACAACAAAAATCGATGATAATGTAATGCGAAAAAAATACAACTTCATTAGGACCTTTATGTACAGTCCAAGAGACATTGAAACACACTGTATAACAAAATATAATGTTTAATACTACCCCTATACGTTATCACTGTAATTACAAAGGTTGGTCGTAACCCCGACCCTAAACCAACCAGTACTCAACAGTCAACCGTTGCTTAGATTACTCGGAATGAATTAGTCGCAGATACTTGATGAGAGGGCCTATTTTGAGTCCAGCCATTGACAGGTAAATTTAGATAATTAATGGTCGTCCCTGTCTCTCCACACAAACTAAATCTCGCAATGTCAACAAAACCCATTACGTTAGCATGTAATTATCTCTGACCTACAAAGCTACACATATATTTTTAATATTTCATACGTTATTGGAATAGATTGGTTCCTGTTTGTCGCCGTTGTCGCTAAGAAACAAAAAGCTAATTATTTTTTTGAAGGTCTCGGCTTATCTTGCATACGCAATGTGTATGTCCTTCTCACGGCTGTATAAAGCCGAACGTCAACAGACGTTCCTGGAGGCAAAGCTATGTCTCAAAGAGGAGGAATTCTGATCTTGGAGCTGATGACAGAAGTTCTTGCAACAAACACTATAAAGACTCCTGGATTATTTAAAGGGAAATTTGGCACAATTTGATTTCTTATTTTGTGTGTGTGGTTTTTTGGTTTGTTAGTTTGTTTGTTTGTTGGGGGTGTGGGGGTGTTTGTTTGTTTGTTTTTTTTTTTTTTTGGGGGTTTTTTTTTTTAGGGGGGAGCATGGAAGAGTAAATTAATTAGCATCATCCTGTTAAAACACACACACCACCAAACTGGCCTGTAAATATTTGATCAAATTTAGGTGAAAAGACAATTTTAGTGAAAACAACGGTTAATGGCGTTTTTGTGTTTTGTTTTGTTTGTTTGTTTGTTTGTTGTTATTTTTCGGCCGTTCGGGGTTTCTGCGGATCCTTAAATAGTATTAAAAAGTCTTCAATTAAAAGGCCTTAAAAAGCATCAAAAAGTATTAAATTCATTTATTTGAGGTCTTAAAAAAATGGATGGAGCGTGTAATGAATATTCCTATCAGCTCGTAAAGAACCGAATTACGCTGCATGTAAAAAAACTAACATAAAGTGTGCATGAGTGGCATAGCTGTGTCTCCCCTGCTTTATTCACTTTATTTTGGTCTTAAATGCTGTTACCGGTAGCATTAAAAGTCTTAAATTTGACTTTTTATAGTGTGCAGATATTTGGCCGTTGTAATTAGCCTTATTTTGTTGTGGAAATTGATATAGGCAGCGGTGGATTGGGAGTCATTTCGAATGTTAATTTCATGTATTTCTTCAGACGGAAATTATTTCGCGGTAGATTATAATAATAATAATAATACCGGGTCACCTTGATTATTCAAAGGGGATCAGTAGGCCTACATACATCTTTAAGGAAAGAGTAGATTCATATTGGCTTATTTCAATTGCACCAATCGAAATAAGCAACTGTAAAAAGGAGTCCTCAAATGCTGTTGTCTTGCCCGGCTTTAGCAATTTTTTCAGCAGGACATAAATCTCCGGAGGATTGGTCGTGTTCAATTTGATTTGAGTTTGAATACAATGTAGTTTTCGTCACCAGAATCTGATCCGTGCATTTGAAATTTAGAACACGCCCGATTGTCTTAGGCTCAACGGTAATTTCCAGCAACCTTTCTCCTCGTATTTAATTCACGACTCATATAGCAACAATCCTTGCCTTGATTGAGTGCTTCCGCAGCAACTGCAGCCTAAAACCAGAGCATCTGAGGTTGATTACAAGTGTGATCAGTCACCGTGATCTAAAGAGCTTGGTGCACGTGCATTCACTAAAAACCGAGCCGGGTAACGTCTTAAGTAGCCTGCTAAAAATGCTATCTGACGGGTGCCCGTATACAAGAAGAGTTACGACGTGGGTTACACACCGTTACATCTGACGTAGACCAATGTCCGACAAGGTTACTCGGACACATAGGGTCGGACATAATGGTTTGTCGGAAAACCTGAGTCGGACTTAACACTTTTGTCGGACAAACTGGGTCGGACCTAACACTTTTGTCGGACAAACTGGGTCGGACATAATGATGGTTTATTGGACAAACTGGGTCAGACATAATGGTTTATCGGACAAAATTGGGTTGGACCGTGTTTTGTCGGACATAATAGTATAACAGGTTCGGACTGAATGGTTTGTTGAACAAACTGGGTCGGGCATAATGACTTGTTGGATAGAACAGGTTGACCCATGTTGTGGCCTACATAGTGGTCTATAACACGTGATTATTGACCCAATTCACCCGTCGTCAACACCCAACAATAAACCTTTGCTGTGGGAGACACCTTCCCACGTGTTCATGTTCAACGCGCATTTTAGGCAACGTGCACGAATAAAAACGCACGATAATCTTTAAAACTATCATTTTCGACATTCAAAATGGCAGACCATGGGCAGACAGTATAGCTGCGTGTTACCGTCAGTGCAAGAAGTCCTTGCTGCCAGGCACACGAACACATTGATTTGCAAAGCAACGGTAGGTACCAGCGTAAAGTCAAGTTACGAGATATCCTTGGTTTCAATACAAGAAATAGTAATAGTTTTCCTCAAATATTAATTCAACTCAGATAATACATGAGTTTATCAGGGGAACAGGACATCTAGACCACACCTACCCTATTATTCACGTTCAAACCGCCAATTTAATTTTTTCAGTGACAACAAAAATAAAACTCTACTTGACCTGTTTATCTATTTATTTATTTTATTTAATCGTCAACAGTTCGAAAGAATTTAACTTTAATTCAGAAAATGTAACAGATATCATCATCCTCTTTTTCTGTTATTCAAAATCAATATTTTGTGATGACACTCAGAAAATTAATTATGGTACAAGAATCAATCTCACAACCTACATTGCATAATAACGTAGCAACTGATGTTTACCATTACCACGGTAACCAAGTCCTCAAACGGAAGTCTCCACTCCATCGTTTCAAATTTCTGTCAACAAGGTGAATACCGCTTGAGTAAAATATCGGAAAGCATCGAGCACGCCCTAATAATTTCAATTTGTAAAATGAACCTTTCTAAGACAGTCAGATAAACTGCGACTGTCAAATTCACACTTTGGAGTAACTGTATTCTACTATGGTTTTTTTTAACGAGAATACCTACTACAGAAACGGTTGATTGCTTTCTACCGTACGCTGCGTGGTAATTACGGTGTTAACAAGTAGGCCTACGGTGTACATTGTATATAGTTTGGAGGGCCGAGTGGCGCTTTCACCATGATAGCATACATTGCCGGTGAGTGTAGAATAACTGCATGACGTAGTAAAGTAGTGTGGATTCAATATTTGGAGAGAGGATTTAATTACTGTGATGATCCATATATACAGCGAAGGACTAGTGGATGATCTGCTTATAAATCGCATTATGTAGAGATGTGGAATATTGAAATCTGAGCACGGGTTACTAATTGATATCTTTAAGGTAAGGAATTGTCATTTTGTGACTTGAAATGTGTTTAGTTTTTGCGTGTAGGGCGGACCAGCTGTCTGTTCGGCGCGAAAGCTGTGCTAGTCAACGGTGTCCTGAGGGAGCCATGCAGGTTGTTAATGACACCGATGCTACACTTTTAAAAAGACCTAATGGAGCGGAAAATATTCCTTACGACACGGAATCGTGTGGTTTGTTTGTTTGTTTGTGAGCTTGTTTTTATTGCATAAATATGGTGATTGGATAACCGAGATGTTTAGATACCTTATGCCTATGGTTCACGACGAAGATTATGAGATGAACTTTCCCCGTTTTGTGCTTGCATAAGCTTTGTAAAACGCATCTTTGTCATAAATGGAAACGTTTATCAATCTCCCTAAAAGGGAGTTTTAGACAATGGTTAGATTAACTGATGTCATTAAAGTAACCCAAATCTATAGTGAAATGCATTCAGCTTCAACATATAGTGAGACCATCTCATAGGTTGCAGTGGCTTATATTTACGCACCTAAATACAGGGAAAATATTCAAAGGTCAGTGTATACTGTATTTTAAAATATATAAATGTAAAGTAATAAACCACAAGGGGAACTGACAGGGTAAATTTTTAATACAACTTTAAAAAACAACAACAACAACAACAGTTACTATAGCGATACTTGAACCCTTAACCTCCGGATTAACATGGCCGGCGCTCTACCAACTAAGCTATCTATGACAAAAATGTAAGCGTTCACCCAACGAAAAAAACAAAATGACCAAATGTGGAATACATTGGTATAATTTGAGGTAATACGTGTACAAGGAAACAATTCGAATGGCTTAATTAGATTAATCAACACAGACCATTGATGAACGAAAGGAAAGAAACGCTGCCAGCTGTTAATATCGACACTAGTTACCGTAACGAGCGTGTATAGGGGATTAGTCCCGTGTTCATGTGATACAGCTTCATGTTCATCGTGTGGAAAGGAAATTAAAATCCAGTGGTTGGACGTAATCAGTAAAATGTTTTGTTACAATTTACTGGAAGTATTGTGCTGTCTTCGTGTATGGAAATATAACAAAAATAACATTGCTCCTATTTCTTTTATACATCCAACATTTAAACTTCTTTGGAGTTAATTATCAGACTTGTTTTCGTGAAGATCGATTAGGCTCAATCGTTTTGAATGTTTCATGACCTGTTCAATTGATCTTTGCATTTCTCTTATATATTTTTCAACCTCTTCTAAATCAATTGATTTCTGCCCATGTTTATGAAAAGTAAAAGCATAGTGCATCAATTTCTCTGTTCATGCTCTTAACTTGTGAAAATAAAATTAATTTTAACCATGGCTAAGTCTTTATACTATCGTCTCTCAGGAGGTATTTAGTAGAAATCCAAGTGCCAGTGTTATGATGGTTTTTTTTTAGTCGGTCGCCATGACACCAGGGAAAAACACCTGCTTGTACCCACAGTATTGATTCACGCGCATAATGCAAACATTGAACGAGTGATGGAGAATGGGATTGCTGCGCAACACTGCAATGCCAGACCATGAGAAGAAAAAAAATGCCCATTGAGCTCTATACAGTTTTATTGTCTCATTAGTTTAAAGAAAAAGTGAAGGGTTTGTAATTTTTGCGAGAAATATTTGAAGAAAAAAAACCCCACATTTATTATGAAGTTCAAACCAGCAAACCTACAAAGAAATATTCCCATCTGAAAGTTCATATCAATACCAATCTTCGAAAACAAAAATTGTCAATCTAAAAGCTCACTGATTAAACAGTTCATACTGGGACCATCTCTCAAAAAACACATTACCTCATATTTTATAATGAAATGTTCACATATTGGTTGTATGATAATTGCAAACTCTGCGCTAGTGTAGGAATGTATAGATTTTTCCAAAAACAATGACATTTTATCCTTCAAGATTACAATTTCATTCTGTTTCAACGCCAGCATGGACCACCACCAGAAAGTGTTTTCCAAAAAGCTTTCTAAATAATAGATACATTAATAATGCATCTACTTTTAATTTAGGAACCACAATGCAAATTATTTTAGTACTCACCTTGAAACTATACAATAAATATTTGCATTGTTTCAGCTGCTTTCATTTGACATTAAGACAACAAACGAGGGGGAAACAATTAGTGTATACGTCAGATGTACGTAGTGTATACCTGCAATGCGGTTATGTCACAAGCTGGTGTAGTAGCCACGCTGCGACAGCTTGGGGAAAGATACAACTAGCCCGTCGTTAAAAGCATCAAACACAAATGGATGCTTTTGACATTGTGTAGATTGAAGTAAATTACCAAATTATCACGGGGAAATTCTCCTCCTAACCAAGGTTAGTCGCAAATCCTTTTAAACAAATTATCGGCCCTATGTCCATCAAAAATACACAATTCCATTTTAGGGATAGTAACAGGCACAACTCCCGACTTATTAACATATGGACTTTTTTAAGGTGCAGAACACTTTACAGAAAATAAATGTAAATGGATGAGAAGGAAATCACACTATTCTTGATTGTAAATTTGGAAAAACAGCTAAAATGGATATTATTCAAAGTGCATTTGGATGTTGAAATGTCTGATTGATCCGCCTCACGTTTTCTTCAATCAATAACATAATCTTATGCTGAACTCAATTTTTTGGTGTGTTTTAATTAATAAATAAAAAAACACGTCTTTCATTCAAATACTGGGTAAGGGACAAATATTGCACTAAACAGTGTAGTAAATAGCAGTCCCAATCACGCTGCGACATCATGGTACCTGAAGTGGTGCTTTCATTTTCAAGAAAAGTGAATATTTACATCATTTTCCAACGATTGTCGGCCGACAAGCTTTAGGGCGGAAGTTAGTTCCCCGACCTCAGATTTTGTAATTGTGTAAATTTTTACAAATAAACACCCAATTTCGTCATTTAACGGCATTTCTATGACGGAAACATATAAGTCTGAGAATGACCTCGATTCTTCGAAGAATGTGTAAAAGCCTAGATTTCTTGCATAAAGCATTCATTTTAGCCAGTTTGTGTGAAGTGGGCGAGGCGTACAGTGCAATTACGTCACACTTACGAACACACGGTTATTTTATGAGCATACTTTTAAATAGGTCCTCATCGTATTAATCTAGAGATATTGTACATCATGAGTTAAGAGGACAAACCGTTGATTTCGGAAGAGTACAGTCTATGGCATCCTCGCCTTTTCCAAACTAATGGCGTAAAACGGTCATGAATAGTGTCGTGTCTTTTCGTGTTTTAGTTCCTTTTCTGCTACACCTGGGCGGGAAAATTTATTTTCTCAAAGATGACTGCTTCATGCAGAAACAGACAAACAGTTCTCAGAATTACGAAACAGTTGGTATCAATTTTATATCAAGTAAGCTTTTTGGCTTTGAAATTTTCAGTGATAAAGGTAATTCAACTTAAAAACAAAAATGCTTATGAGTTCGGCCGCCACAAAACCAGGGCAAAGTCTCCAGAGCACATTTTACAGTAAACAGCCACAGTAAATAATATGTTTGATGATTAATTTACAAAACTCAGTTTATGTATCGAGTTGGATTTGGATAATTAAGTAATTAAGTAAAGTGTCCCCAGAGTTGATGGCAGGTTATCTGGAAACCATCAACAACTAAAGTTGCATGGCTCATTTTCGCAGAAAGAATTTTTTTCGAAGTTTTTCATCCGAACAGAGCACATTTTGACAGGTGATGCTGCTTCGAAACGAAAAACATACAAACACTTATGCACAATGTACACAATACATGTAACATGCAAAATAAACTGTACATGGCTAATGGACGTGATTTAATGAGTCGGGACTCCGACACTAATTCTTTAGTTTTTAATTAATGTGGCACAATCACTAGCGAGGTTTGTGTGTGCATTAGTTTTAAACGCACGCGTATATAACTTTCACGAATCTATAAAAACAACAATTTAAAACTCTCAAAAGAGGGAGGTGGTTTGAAAACTAAAATTTAAATTTCGGGTCAAATCTGACCCCAAATTGGGCCTATATTATAGCAGCTGTAAAATGTACACACAATCTAAAATGTTCTAAACATTGACCCCGTCCTCTGGTTCGGCTGCAGCCAGTCTGTAATCAACTAATTAAGATCAAACCTTTTTTTTTTTATTATTAATATAGTTTCACTATTCTCTTCAAAGGGAGTGTACATCTTTGGTAATTACTCCAAAAATTGATGACTATAAAAACTTAATCGGTAAGAAGCACTGCAGCTGTTGATAATATATCACATTTTGAGAAACAATCCCCTTCTAAGGAATGTGATTTTAGAGGAATGGATTTTTTTTTTAAATCAATTGAGAAACGTTTCATGCATGAAACTTTTCTTAGACTGTATTCCAATTACGGACTATTCTTCCTGCGTGGACATAACCGCTCCAGATTTTGGGTGAAATTTTCACAGGTTAGTTGGATTGTATTTAGTTTATCTACGTTTGTAAGAGGATTACAACAATCGAACGGTTCCAAAAGCCAAAGGTGTACTTTGCCTTTAAACCATTGTAAGTGGGTGGAATAAATATTAGTTTGTTTTGTGTAGCCTATCTTTCTCCATCATAACAGACCTGCGGCAAGCGAGAAACACAGCTTGCAAGCAATCAATATCTCTTCGTGGACTTTGGAATTGTTACATTGTTCATTTCACCAGGAACTCTTCATTATTGTTCGCTTGGCTTGTAACTAAATATTGTTGTGTTGTAGACCTATTTTGGATTTATTGAAAAATAAGAGGGTTTGAATACTATTGTGAGTCCTGCCCTAAATTGAATTAAGCAATGATACAAATTATTTCAATCAGTCAAAATAATCAAAACATTTAGCTCTTCCCGTGGAATATGCTTACCACATAATTATAGCGCAAGTATCTACCAATCTCAAGGCCCATGAACTAGCAGAAACACTATGACAGGTATTTGAATTTCTTTGGATTAGGGGGCCTATGAGATCGAGTTGTGTATGGCCTTATAAGGGTACTTGCAAGGTGCTGCGGGGCATTCAGCAGCCTCTGCCAGAAACACCGGGGAAAACCCCTTTTCTTCGTGATTAGCGTAGTTGGGTTCTATTACCTGCATTACACAACACATGGGACCAACGGATTTAAGTTAAGTGTCTTGCTTAAGGACACACTTGCCAGGACAGGGACCTGAACCCACATTCTGCTAATCAGAAACATCAGAGCATGAGTCCGGTGCTCTTATCCGTTCGGCCACGACGCGCATGCGTACAGACACGATTGGTGGGCAAACGCCATAGATTTATATGCACTAGGCAGACGCACAAATGCGTATGCGTCATGCCACCATCAGTCCAATACAAAAAGACGCGATGTTTCCTCACATTTCACCCCAGTAGTGTAGTGCGCAAGCGCGATATGCAATTTACATATTTCAGTGGACGGGTATATTCAAAGGCGTAAGTTTTATGACAGCATTATGGCCAAAAGTAAGGTTTGCTATTCCAAAAAGATGGACAAATCTTTACAGAAGAAATTTTTTTAATTGACACTCAACCTTTTTAACTCTGAAGACAATATTCCTTGTGTTCGAGACCTCAAAATAACGCGTACACAATATATTTTCTTCACGTTTTATAGTGTTCACTTTCCACACAGACGCGCCCACACCCATCATCATGTGCCAAGAATTTCCCGGATCTCCGCCGGCTATCATTAACAAAGACCCCGATGACAGCAGCGGTGACCTCCAGTCCAACTCGCCGGAAAACAGCCTTACCTTCCGGCGTCGTGTTCTGCTGTTAGGCCGAGCAGGGAGCGGCAAGACCAGCCTGGCCAAGTCTCTAGTTAGCGGTAGCTCGCCAAACCTCGGACGGTCCAACTGAGTCTCTAGATGTCAAAGCTTGGTGTCCATTCCAAGGAACCACTTATGGTCAGTAAGTTTCTAGGGGCATGTTTGCGTTTACCTGTATTTATTTCTTAATCCTCTTGCCCCCATAAGCCTGT
>JAMKCF010000105.1:185742-261275 GCA_023634235.1 Pisaster brevispinus
GAAGCCAATAATGAGGAACCCGGTGAGCTTCACCCTAAGTGGCAGCGGTGAGCTTCACCCTAAGTGGCAGCATGAGCTGTAGCCAAACCCAGAACTGGTATTTGAACCAGAACCAGAGCTGCAGCAAAAACAATGGAGCACAACCGGCGCAACCGCAGACAGAACCGGAGCTGGTATATAGTAGGAGCCAGAAAGGGAATTTGAGCTACAATTTACCTGGATATACCTGGATTTACCTGGAACCTCCACCATTCATCGTGCGGATGTCAGGTGGGGGTGACATCAGAACAAGGAGCTGGCTCATCGCCGCGGCTCTTAGAAGTTCCCGCTCTTGACTGAAGTATAGATGGAGCTATAGTAATACTGCCTCTACTGTAGTGTAATCCATACATCTACAATTCGTTGGGGGAAGAAATACTACGAATGTTGAGGCGTGATCTTGTTTTACATATCTTGAAGCTGTGTTCTCCAGTAGAAAAGCAAATAGTTCTGTTGGGTTTATCTTCTTGTATTAAAACAATTTCAGATAATCTTAAATGTTTCTATTAATTCGCCTCTCAGGCGTCTTGTTTCGAAAGTAAGCCCAAGTCGAAGTCTCTGTTCATAGTGCAAGTGATGTAACTCTGGAATTAATTAAGGGAACCTGCGATGTACACTCTCAAATAGGTTTACATCCTCCTAAAGAAAAGGACGCCATGCTTGAGAACAATACTTAGTGTGGTCAAACCAGAGACTTGTACAATTGCAACATGCACTGTACAGACTTGCAGTATAGTTAACTTTAGAAGAGAGGGTTAGACTAGGTTTTGGAAAAAACCTCTATGTCGACACCGTTCCTTAAAAAAAACCCTTTCCTTTGTCTTGTGAGGTGTTAACTTTGACATAGCAAATCCTTGTGGAAAGGGTGGGGGGGGGGCTAAATTACAAATGTAATTAATGTATAGGCCTTTTATGTGTTAATAAGAGTACAAGGACTCGAATCGGCCCTCATTGTGGAGTATTTGTTTTACTCTTCCCGGCATACCCATCAACACAATATTATTTCTCCAAACACTGGAACTGCTGTGCTTCGACACCTAAATATTACAAACTCTTCATCATGGAAGTCCAGTACAGTTATAACAGATAATTCAAAATGTGATCGGTGTTTCTTCTTCAATCTCTCCTCTTTGTGTTCTGAAGGATCCTGGATGTAGGTTAGTAATCGTGGGAACGCACGTTGACAAACTGGGTCAAGAAGAAAGCGCCGAAGGAAAGAGCAAGGATATCCTGGGAGTAATTAGAAACAGACACGCACACTGTACACAGAAACTACAACAAGATCTTCATAATTTAAAGTGAGTTTGATTGACCCAGTTCAACACCCGACGTCATCATAATGAAATTATAATGTTTGACCTCCGTTATCTTGGTTGCGTTATTTTGCGAGTCGATGTCTCCTTGTGTTATACAGTGTACTTTTTAGTGCCCATTTTAGACAACGCAGCGTTTACACGCTTATTCAATTTGTACGTGCAATTTGACACCCCAAATGGCAGACCCTCCCCCCATGTGACGTTGGTACAAGGGGGTTAGTGTTAATGTTTTATTAGTAAAGGTAATTATATGATTGCTCTGGGAAGTGCAGCATTAATTATTCACTGGGTTCAATAATCACATCACAAATCAAATCTTTGAAAATGTCATCAAAAATCGATGATCACGTTTTGAGATACCATCGAAACCCTTTCATTAGTATTACTGTTGATTTTCCTGCGTTGGTTGTGAGGTCTTCAATTGCCACTTTCTTAACTTTGACAGTTTTGTCAGATAGAAAGAGTCTGACGAGAATTGTTGCTGATATGATTTTAGTGATCAATGAACTCTAAAAGTGAAGGAAAAAATTACGAAAATTTTCAATCCTGCATTCAGTGGCGTAAACCAGACATTTTTACTGCTATTTTTATGTTATATTTATTTATTAATTTATTTATTTATTTATTGTATGTATTTAGTTTTTTATATATATTTTTGTATTACTTATTATAACCATTAGTTTTTATTTCTTTATTGTTATTTATTTATTTATAATATCGGGGGAATGACATAAATTGGGGGAGGGGGGCTATTTAATATATCGAACCATTTATTTGTGCATTAAAAAATATATCACATTGGGGATAAGGGGAGCAAGGGTTCTGAGTTGGTATGGGGCTTCCGGCACCCCTGCCCCCTGGTTACGCCACTGCTAGTACTATGATTAGTATAAATTCAATTTCAAAATAAACTTGAAAAAGTACCTAAATTATAATACGATATGTTAATGCATTTTGTTCCTACACTTTACTACATTTTGTTACTTAATTTTACTACATTTTTTTTAACTACATTTCGTTTCTTAACTTTTTTACTCCATTTTTAAAACCATATTTTAGGCTACTACATTATTGTGTTACTATATCTTATTATATGTTGTCGCTTATATTTAACTTAGGAACTTACCAAAGCCCAGAACACCGAAAGATGTAGAGAGGATGAAAAGTCTAAAAGACATGCTTGGGCGTTTCCCTAAACCTCCAAGTAGTATCATCGGTAGCAGCAGTAAAACTGCCAAGGTAGGGCAGTATTATAGTATTCACCTGTTCATTTATAGTCAAGAGGTTTTCCCGGTCAATTTCAGCAAACTTAAATAAATTTCATTAAAGGCAGGATATACTTTTGGTAACTGTCAAAGACCAGTATCCTTACTTGGTGTATCCTAACATAATGCATAAAATAACAAACCAAGTTGTTCATCGAATATGCAAGAAAATAATGACACAGAAACACCGTTGTTGCATAGAACAATAGTGTGCTTTCATCAGAGGCCTGAGAACTGAAGCCTTTCTCAGATTAAAACTTCGTTCGTTCCTAACAATGTTTTATAATATCAACAGCTCTCCATAGTGCTCTTTACCAAGTAAGTTTTTACGGTAATAAATGTTTAGAGTAATTACCAAAGGTATACCTCCCTTTCAAACGCATTCAAATTCACGCGTATTCCCTAATTCGATTAAACTTGGGTATCAAGTTTGAGCTATTAGTTCGTTTCTGTCATTCCATTTCATTTATAGACATTCAAAACTTTTTTTTGCACCATTCTTCAGTTGAATTACTCTTTACCTAATTGGTGAAATTGAATGGTTGAACAGTGTCTTGCTGATGGCTTTAGTTACGAAACTGACTGATCTTTCCGACCTAATGAACTTGAACGATCTTATTTGACCAGTGAATGCTGAACTGCTGAAATTGAATTAATCCTTTTGAGTGTTGAGTCCTGACGCAATGGAGCTTTCATCTTCAACGACACTGATTAAGCGGTGTTAAATTGACTTCCTTCTTGTTGAAATTGGCGGGAAAACCTATAAGTAGGCATTGGTGGCAACTGTTACGGCTACGATTGTTGCTGAGGGTGTTGCTATAAGGATGTCCTATTCTTTAACACCCATGATGGCGCTGCGATCAAGCCGTAGACGTGAATTCATCTTCATCTGCTTTCTTTTAATAAACACCCTGTGAAAATTTCATCAAATTCAGTTGTCATGATTTGGTGAAAACATAAAATGTGTTCGATACTCAGGGAGTTTGTTTACCACGTTCACTTTTCACGTTCACTTTGTTATTCAGACGGAAACTTTGTTGGCTTCCATGTCAACCAATCATTCACCAATCAATGTTACCATTACACTTGATCCAGGGACTGGATGACGTCAGGAAGGAAATTCTCTCGGCGATCTTAGACGCAAACAGGAGCTCGTCTTCCCTCGAACAAACCACGCCCATAAGACAAGCTACATCCGAGGTTTACGACGATATAATGACACTACGAAAGGAATCTAACGTGGTGGTATCGCCCCAAGAAGTCAAAGAACTGTTTAAAAAACATGAGTCTGATCTGAGCAGCGAAATGGAGAAAAAGGAACTGACGTTCTTTGAAACTTCGGTAAGTGTTTGAGAAAAAAAGAAAAAAGAAAAACAAATCTTTTTCTTCTTTCAATTTAAATGAACGTCATTTAATTAGCCTACACGGACTCATATTAGAATTCACGTGGACAATTTCCTATGCCACTGTCAGTGGCCCTTTTTGAGACAGCGGTTTGGGCTTGGGGCTTGAAACAAACGGCTGTGGATACGGCTACGGCTGTCGCTAAGGGTTTTATCACGGACATCATAACAACGCATAATCGCGTGACGATAAAGCCGCAGCCGTCCATTTTTGGACAGCCTAAGACTGTTTCGTTGACGTCGGTTGCAGTGAAAAATGTTCGCGTGAAGTTTAATATATTGCTGTGTGTCTAATAAAAACAGATAATTTATTTGAGGTGTCGTCCTTATAGAGTAATTACTCTGCCTTTAAACAATGAAAATAATGTTTTTCTTTTCTTTCGTTTGTCTCACAGGGAGTCATACAATGTTTTCCCAACACGAATGACGAAGCCCTGATCTGTACTAACCCTTCTGCCTTAGCTAAAGCACTTTGCCTTGTTCACATGAGTGACACAAAGAAAGCATTTCGGTTCGAAGCGAAACGATTCTGGCCCAAAACGGAGGATGGAAACTCCAAGAAACCAAACCCAGCTTTGCTCGTACAAGCTTTGGAGGAAGTTGCCACAGAGGGCCTGATCAGGGAATGCATGCTTCCTCTATTATGGCAGGTATGTTGAAAACGACATCTTTAATTGTCGTTCAGTTTAGAATCAACAGGGTGTTTCTTTCTAAAATATAGTTGAATTTCGTTTTAAACGAGGTCACTTGGACTGGCAAAAGTACCTCTTTATAATACGAACATTGTAGTTCAGTGTTGAAACAACAGGGCTCTTTTTGGTGTGTGTCAATTGGTACAACTCGCGAGGTCAGTACTACAGAAACTGTTGACGCAAAGTGTTGAAGGACCCCCTCTTTATCATGCTTGTAGAGCAATAACGTATCCAATCATAGATAAAGAGATAGGCCGACTTGGTTGCTAAAATGTTATTTTCAGTTCATTGATGAAGTATGGTTTTGACAGCACTAAACATTTGATTTGGTGGCCATTCGTACTTTGAAGGATCTTCACATGAATGAGAAACAAACCAGGCTAGTGATCGACCTGATGGCCAGGCTAGGACTACTCAACAGGGCTGCTGATGCTCACGGTGATGCAGAAAAGATAACTCTGGAATTACCTCAGTACCCTGGTCTACTAGCCAAGGCACAGTATCGACTACCACTCCTTGGACTAACACCTGTTACTGGACCGGTGAGTGGGAGGGGGGGGGGGGGGGTTCGGGCTCGGTGCACAGATGTTCAAAGCAAAATCTAGAAATAATAAACAAATTGTTGTGTTAAAGATAAGGAATGATGCAGCTTACGATTGGGATTAATAGGACACAAGATACCCTAACAAAAATTTCCGAAGTTCCAATTGGAACCAATTGGAATTTGTCCAATGTTGTGTTTTAGCACAAAACTAAATGGACCCAATTGAACACAATTGGACTCAGTTGAAATCGGTGAGTTCCCCAAAAATATGTTTTTTACCCATTGGTCTCACAGCCCATTGGTCTGACAGCTCAATAGTCAGACAGGATACGGATCATTGGGCCATTGAGCAAAAAAAGAAGAAGAAGTTAATACCCAGTGGGCTGACAGTCCAAAAATGTCTGGGAGTATGATATATCCCGCCCCACTCGAGGGATTTACACCAGTGCAATTAACAATTCTAAATCCAGATTAGCACTCATTGTGTTGCGCCCGTACGGCTATCAAAATGATAACCTATACGAGGCACATTAATATGTAGTCAATGACTCTGTTAAAAGAAATAGTAAGTTGTCATCAGTCAAAGATGTAAGAATACAGGAGAACTTTATTATAAAGCATAGACAGGGTCATTGCTGGTATAACAATCTACAAGCATTAATTAATTCAAACTTTCAAATTATAAGCCTAAAGGAAATCCTAAACTTTGCTCATAAAATGCCAAAACAAATCATAACTCCATAACAATTGGACCCTGTTGGGAAATACAATTTTCAATTGGAAATATATTAGGAGGTGAAATTTCCAATTGGTAGAAACAAATTTCAACTAATTCCAATTAAATTAAATCAAACCAACTGACTCCATTTAGATTTCCTACTGACTGAGGTGGTCTAAGATTGAATTCCAATTGGAAAGTCAGTATTCCAATATAAACCAACTCCAATTCTTTCCAACTGGTATCCAATTGGAATGAGTTGGACATTTTGGTATTAAGGGTAACGACGATAAGCTTGGGGTTCGTACATACAGCATCAGCATCAAGAGTTTGGGATTGAGATTGCACAAGTTCGAGAATGAGACTGCAAAAGTTAGGGAATGAGTTGGCACAATTTAGGGAATGAGTTGGCATAAGATAAGAACGAGTTGGTTCAAGATCGGAAATGAGACAGCACAAGAAGGGCAATGAGAAGGCACAAAATGGGTAATGAGACGGCACAAGATGGAGAATAAGATGGGACAAGATAGGAATAAGATGGCTCAAGATGGGGGAATGAGATGGCACAAGATGGAGAATCAGATGGCACAAGATGGGAAATGAGATGGCACAAGATGGGCAATGAGATGAAACTAGATTGGGATTGAGACGGCACAAAATGGATAATGAGACGGCACAAATATAATAAAGATGGGACAATATAGGAATGATATGGCTCACGATGGGGATTGAGATGTCACAAGATGGGGACTGAGATGACAACATCTGGAATGAGATACAAAATTTAGGGAATCTGATGGCTCAAGGTGCGGAATGAGATGGCACGAGAAAAATACAAAATAAGATAGCACTAGAAGGTAATCAGATAGAGGACAGAAGACACAAACTAGATCTTTAAAAAATATGTGCTCTGACCTTTACCCCCGAGAACTACAAATGGGGTGGAAAAGAGCGAGGAACAATAATATGCCAACAATTGTTGATTAACTTATAATTATTGGCTAATGCAAGAAGAGAACTTTTTTATGAATCCTGCTTATTTTCTGTAGTCGATACCTTTTCACAGACACTAAATTGGACACCCAAACCATTCAAAGGCGATGCGCAGATTTGTTGGAGATATACATTTCCACTGGGAACACCTCCGGGTCTGATACCCAGACTGCTGGTTGTGTGTCGATCCAATATACAAGGTGCCATGTACAGACATCATTGGAAGAACGGAATACTACTTAAAATGGGTCAGGTAAGTAAAACGGTTTTGCTGTTTTGGGTTTGGGAGGTTAAATATTTCAAACTTTAGACCAGAAACATAAATATCATACAAGAGATAACAATGCTTTCATTTCACTGCATGTTTCAGTTTCCAAAATGATATCATAAACGATACACTACGTTTTTTAAAAACTACATTTGTACAGAAGGGCAATTCCACATGAGAACAGGCAAAAACAGCAAATTTATAACATAACAAATCCAAAATAAATCCAAATGTTTCTAACAGACAGTGTATTATATTTCAAGAAACTGAAAACCATATTCCAATACTTTTATTGACTATCATATTATTTATAATTGAAATTTTAGGAAATTGTTGGCTTTTGCACTCATAATTTGGCTCAATTTCATGCTAATGTAATAAGCTACTGAATATATGACTTATTTGTCTGCAAACTTTCCAATTTTACAGTTTAGGTGTTAGCAATCATAATTTGTAAAGCGCTTGCTATAATTGGATCCAGTATTTTCTGGAGAAATTGGTCAAATCTACTCACATTTGCATGTAATTCCGTTACCATAAAATAGAAGAAGTTTATCTCCTGAACTGAACTATAGCTCAATTATTCTAGAATTGTAAATTCTCTTCCTTCATCTGACTCCTTAAAACCTCATACATCCTATTCTGAAATATCCCCACCTATTCTGCCAAAACTGTGGTAACGGAATTACATGATAACGGAATTACACTTACGCTAAGGTGGGGCATGAGATACCTACTTTGTGCATGTGTTCATATTATGTTTGTTTTTACAAAATACCCTCAGGCTGTAAGCCCTTAGCTATATGTAATGCCAATAGAGGGCAGGGTTACAGTGAAAGTTGAAAGAAAAGACCCATCACATGCATAGCATAGCCCATGCATAGCATGCGTAGCACATGCATACATGTAGCACACGCATTGCACACACATAAACAGTAGCACATGCAAAGTACATTGCATACTGTAGTACATAAATGTCACATACATAGTGTAAGCATAGCACATGCTTTACAAACCATGTGTGCTACAGTAGGTCGCATCTCCCATCTTGTTTGGTACTTGATTGGTTACAATGATTTCGACTAGATTAAAGTTAAGGTTATATAGCGGTGTTGCAGAACATTTTATACAAACACTATCTCTATTACTGACTTTAGCTTAGATTTTTTGTAATTTGTACTTTTTAACCTTGTTATGATCCATGACTAAAGATTGTAAGAGTTACGAATGTTGAAGAGTTAACTAGCACATTCAAATTTTAATTCAGTTGAAAAAAAGATTTTATAATTTTCAGCAGTTTTTTTGCATATTGATCACAGTTTTAGGCTAACTCATAATTTGTGTGAAAAAAACTCAAATACTTGTCAGTGTTAAATAAATTAAATCTATTGTTGTGTTTTAGGTTGCAAGTTATGTGAAATTGACACAATAAGGAACCTAGCTTTGAGGATTTGAGCTGTTTGTAGAATAGTGCATTTAACAATGACTAGTGTAATTCCGTAACCATTTGTAATACATACAGTTCTTTGTGCAGTGCAGGATTTGTTAACCCATGAAGTGAGCCAACACTGAGGTTTTTCATGCCAATAAATATATTGACAAAATAGAAATTAACATAAATAATGTGACTGATCACTGGTAATTTCTTGAAAATTTCACGTTGTTTTACAATATAAACATACATGTATCTAGTACCTATACTCTTGTACTAGTTCCAATTTAGACCTTCAGAGGACTTTTTTGTTGTTGGTGATATTAAACTTGAAAACATCAACTGTAATTGCGTAGGCATTTATCAATCCATGATAAATGTGTAGTAGATTTCAGAGGAATTCATTTCAAACTTTCAGATGTAAAAATTACTCAATTTTCTGACGTAATTCCGCTTAGGTCTTGCTTCTTTCCACAAGTGAGAGAGTTTAAAACTTTTCCTTTCCTAATGATAGCATGGGCACCTCTGCAGCTTATAAAAGTGTTAAGAACTAGTTAGGTCATAAGGCTAGTGTACAGGATGAACAATTATGAGCCAAAAATCTCTGATTTGTAATTCCGTTACCGTGGAATTGCCCAGAAGCGTTATTATGGTTATAGGAACATTGGAATAAAATTAGATTTGACTTATATCTCATAATTGTGACTTTTGCCAATAATAGTGAGATATGTAAGTAATGATGACTTATAATAATTAGTTATAATTATGAGATGTCAGTCAAAGTGACATTAACTTTCTTTCTCTCTCAATCTCTGTTTGTTAACTCTTCTGTCTGTCTGTACATTTGTGGCTATCGGGTTTAGTTTTAACAAACATATAACACTAAACATCGAAAAAATGTTGCTGTAATTACTGTCCTTGAAAAATTGCAAAAGACTTTAAATGCATGTGCTAAGACAGTGTATAAGAACTAAATTTCTGGGCTCAATTTCACAGAGCTGCTTCAGCAGTAACATGCTTTAAAAAAGTTTCTGCTAAGCGAAAGTGAGCTGGATACCAGTCATGGATGGTACATGTGACATGGTGTATTGTGCTTAAGTAGCTGTATGAAATTATACCATATATAAAACAAATAATAATAAACTACCCTAACCCTAATCCTAACCCTAACCCTCAACCCAAACTCAAGCCCACCACAACCCTGAAATTGAAACTATGATTGATTTATCTGCTGTAGGTATCTGTGAATATCAAACAACCTGAAAACAGCCAGCAAGCTGAGAGTCTTGATCTGTCTGTTAGGGTGACCATTGATGAAGAAGGACAGAAGAAGGCAACTGAAGTCTTATGGGTAGTCTTGGCACGCTTTCTAGTCATAGCTCAACAATTTCTGACTACGTGGCCTGGTGTTTATTATCAGGTATGTCTTAATCTGCTTAAAAAGAAAAAGACAGATAAGAGCGGATGGAGTGTACAAGATAGGGAATGAGACAGCAGAATAAGGTTATTGCTCGAGGGCAAGAGAAGGTAGAAAGTTGAGTTGAGGTAAAAGAGAAGGGGAGAAAATGTAAAAGAGAGACGGTAGGAGAGAGAATTTAAAAGAGAAGCTGGGGAGGCAAAAGAAGGTAAAATAGAATGAAAAAGAGTCGATAGAAAGGCAAGAGAAGGTCAAAGTGACAGAGAAAAAGAGCAAAAGAGAGGAGAAAAAGGAGAGTTGAAGTAAAAGAGAAGGTAGGAAGGGGGAGATGCATATACACTGCCAAGTCAATGTGATTCAACAAGCATACAGCAGGCTTCATACCTATGAAGCCTCAAGCAAATAAACTGCCACGTCAATGTGATTCAACAAGCATACAGCAGGCTTCACACGTATGAAGCCTCAAGCGTATACACTGCCAAGTCAATGTGATTCAACAAGCATACAGCAGGCTTCATACAAATGAAGCCTCAAGCGTATACACTGCCAAGTCAATGTGATTCAACAAGCATACAGCAGGCTTCATACAAATGAAGCCTCAAGCATAAATACTGCCAAGTCAATGTGATTCAACAAGCATACAGTTGGCTTCATACGGTTGAAGCCTCATCAAGCGTATACATGTACACTGCCAATTCATTTTGATTCAACAAGCATACATGTATGATGAAAGAGAAATCTTATAAAAAGTTTAACCTACCCTCATTCATCCCCAGATTTCAATTTTGCCAAGTTTCATGTATTACCAGACTGACGAATCAGTGGACCAGCTACCAATCGGATTGTTTGATATCATCAGATCATCTGCAAGCAAGGTTACTACAATGAAAGTCAGCGTTCATGATACAGATTATGAAGTTGACTTAGACTCGCTCTTTCCTTTACCAGGCAAGTTTAACTGCCATTGTATTTTAGGTCTATTGCTTTAAAGTCTGTCTTAAAAAGCCCTTTAAAACAGTCATTAAGAATGAATAAACTGGCAATTAACAACTTGAAAGCTTATACTTATTGTGTAAGTTTATAACTCTTTGCACAGAAACACAAAAACTTAAATGGACTTATTGTCACTATTCAAAAGTTGCTGGCTTTTAAAAGAATTTTGAATTTTCAAAAAATGGTAAGAGCACACTTGTCAAACCATTTAAAATAAATCAACCAAGTTTCTTCAGAGTCATGACCTCTTCAAATAAGATCATCACATTTTATTGTTATTATTATTTATTTGACCAAGAATGTAGCCCAACTTTTTTGATAATGATTATCAATACAAGTTCTACAGGAAACAAGCGACAAAATAAACATGCCCCTACACAGACATAAGTCAAAATGAGACTGGAAGGGATAGGGTGGGATTGGCAAGAGAAGGGGAGGAGGGAAGGGCTGAGGTTGAGCAAACACATAGCCAAAGACAGAGATTAAAAGATAAAAAGAACATTGATGCTGAACCCGTAGGATTTTTTAAAATGTCAATTGTCGCCAGGCCTCAAATCTAGCATTTTCAATGAGCATAACATGATATACAATAAATAAACTAGAAATTATATAATTGCAACCTGTGACATATTATGAGAGCTTTTTGTATTACAGGTGAATCCAAACTTTCCATCTGTAATTGGCTGCAGTGGCTTGCAAGCCTAGACATTCAATTAAGTGAGTCAACGCCAGGCATCGATGAACCAGAAGAGCCCCAACAGTCTGACACTGACTCCCAAACTAGCCTCAGACCGTCTGTGTCCCCCACTGTCCTCTCGCCCTCCCCTACTCGCTCAGAGAGTCCTCGGGCCCTGACATCGCCACCGGTCAAAGTCAATAAGAAGAAAATGGAGATCAAATGGAAGTTGGATAATGGTTGGAGGCGGGTTTCACTTGAGGAGGAGATGAGAGAAGTTCAGAAGGTACGAGTTAAACTTTGAGGTTTTTTTAATAAGGATTATCCTCACGATAATACCAAATTCACCTGAGAGGCTTCCTCAACACGTTCAGTTAATTTTCAAAGTCAGCAGCAGAAGTTTTACTTTCAAATGGGTTTGTGTAAGAAGGGTAGATGGGGACATTTTAGGGATTGTACCTTTGATGATACCAGCATGGAATTAGGCCACACAGTCAGAGTATGTCATGAGAAAGATATTTGGCTACAGAGCTGTTGCAGATTCGTCCTTTGAACAAAGTGTAGGTAAAACAACAAGCAATTTTCAAAATATTCAAAAAGGCTGTCATTGCATGTTTTTCTACCAAGATTTTGTTCACATGACAAATCTGCAATGGCCCTAAAGCCAAACATATGGAGTTTTTTTTTCATTACAAACTCTGTCTGTGAGCCAAACTCCAGGCTTGCATCATCAAATGCACAACTCCACCGCCTAACTGCCATACTATGTCATCTTAAGCGGTTGGGTGGCTACTGAAAAATCTGATAAACAATTTACTAAAAACATAATGGTCCCGAGAAAAATTGCCAGCTGACTTAATGTTTTGGTCGAGATAATTAACTGTTTTATAAATCCAAAGTTAACCATGTAAACTGGTATGCTGTTTTCACAAACATAAAGACCCATATGTCAATGATTTTTTTTCCTGTTACTTTTACACATGTGCAAAGAAATATCTTGCTGAGCAGAAAATGGTTACAACCAAAATGCCAAGTACTTTACACTGTTACTACTGGTGCCCCGTCATAATTTTTGCTGAGGACATGTATATGCTTAGTAAGATTTTCTGTTTTAGCTTAATGAAATATGGTTCAGATAATTGTTTAAATACATGTTCCCAAAAAACTAATCACTTTTGCCAAGTTGTATGGTACCTAGACTGTACATGAAACTGATTAAAATTGGATTGAATGAAAAAGATTCAGATTACTGAGTGTAGCTTTAAAAATGTGCTTACAGACTGAGGACTTGTACAGCTTGGAAAGTGACCCAGCATAATTGGGGACATTTTGAAATCCAAGACGTCACATGGTGTTGAACCACAAACCGTCAAATTTATTGCTCAGCTGCCCTTAACTGGAGCAACTGTGCATATAGCTGCACTCCCCAGGTCTACAGTGACTCGGATACGGGTCCAATATTTTTTATTTTATTTCTTTTAATATTGGTTTATTAAAAACATTCAAACTTTGCAGCCAAAGGCTGAATTGAGTTTAAAATACAGAGTTTTATTCAAAATTCCATTTTTTGACCAGTTTTTGGGTCAGCCTAACCTAGAAATAGGTCACGCCCTTCGGACCCCGAATCCGATTGAATTCTGACCTGGTAGTTTTTAGAGTGTGGAGACCTCGCAATATTTTTTTTTGAGAATGTTAACAAGCAATGCGTTCAGTTTAAGCTGTGCCATGTTTAGCTTGTGTTTGATGGACACGATAAGAAAAACTTCCTATGAAACTGATTGGGATGTTCGTTTTAAATACAATACTTCTTAAGTTTTGTGTTTCAGATTACTGAATGTAGCTTTAATAAACCACCGCTTGAGTTTTGTGTTTCAGGTTGCATTATTTATTTTAAATAAATTACTTCTTGTGTTTTGTGTTTCTTAGTGTAGTTGCCAAATGTTTTGTTTTAACAAAATACTACATATCTTTCAGACTATTGAATGTTTGTTTGATAAAATACTGCTTGAGATTTGTGTTTCAGGTGGCTAAATATTTAGTTTCAAATAAATTAGTTTTCTGGTGTTTTTTTCTGATGGCTGAATGTATTGTTTTAATCAAATACGACCAAACTTCTGATTTGTGTTTCAGGTATAAAAACTTAATATTGAGTTTGTTTCTGTTTTGTGTTTCAGGTGGCTGCTTCCTTTGTTGCAGCTGTTCTTGCGAATGCAATGGCCCAGTTTATAACAGAACGATCTAAAGCAGACAACTATGGGCACACACTGGAGAGAGAAGCTAAACAGGCTGCAGTGTTAGCCTCAGCGCGAGCAGCTCAGGCAGCACAGAGCGGCAACCCCGAGGCAGCTGCTATGGCGGTAGTCGCAGCAGCTCAAGCCATTGAGAATGCAATGGTCAGCAAGAAGAGAGGACATAAGAACAGCACCATGATTAAGAGTAGAATGTGCATCATCATGTAGATCACTCACGTCTTGACCAATTCATACTGCGTCATCACCACAACACACCTTGGTTGCATCATTTTTGAAGTGTGGTTCACATTGCGACGTGCGTGCATTTACACACTCATCCACGGCCCAATTTCATGGCTTAGGCTTAACCACAATGCTTGCCAGAATAAGCTTGTTACCAGCCAAACACCAGGTCGCACGTACACTTTGTGACTCAATCCTGCTTATTTTTGCTAAGCAGAAAATTGATAATATGCAGTTTTGACTCCCCCAAAATGACATGCCATGGATAGAGTAGGCGCATGTGACCACGGTGCAATGTGTCGATAGGGGCATGTTTGGCCCCAGTGGTGATTACTGTCCCAACATACAACTTGATTGGACAGTTGCTCAAACTAGCCCAGATCCAAATTGGGCCAGACCCAAATGTCTTTGGGACCGAGGTTTGAAAAAATTCAAATGGAAAGATCAGTAACTCAAGCAGGTTAGACATATGTCATATCAATAAATTGGACAGTTATTTAAATTAGATCAGAACAAACTATTGTTAGGTCAGTCACTTAAATTGGGCAAGGCCCAACTATGGTTTGGGACAGTTAAAACTGGTGTTGGAAACAAATACAATGGTTAGCTCAGCAACTGAAGTTGGGCCAGATCCAACTGTTACAGATCTCGCTAATATATTGAACAGATTGGGAACACCTTTTAACCTGTAATTAATAACTGAATAATCTTTTATACGAGTTAATTTATACATTCAGAGTTGTAGAATCTCTCAATTTAAAATATGTGTGGTTTGAGAAAATCCTGATTACATATCATCCACAAAAGACAAACTTTTCCTTTTTTTTTTGGCTAAAACTATTAGTGAAAAGAATGCTATTTCTCATAATATTGGGTATGATACAGTTATTGATGTATGCTATGGGAATAACATGGATTTTCTCAGATTGTTTGAAGTTTACAAGTTGTCGGGGAGTGCATTGATAATGAATATTATTTGTTTACCCTACAGCGTGTGATAAGCACTGTATCCTGGCTGCTTTCTCCAAAGTCTCATGGGGGGAAAAGGAATTATTTCAACAAAAATAAATCCACAAGACTAGAACTTGAGTGGGACTCGAACCCACGACTCCCACCATTTCAGAGCAGACGTCTTTCCATTTATATGTCTTTACCATTTTCTAGTTAAACTGTTCAGGGTACCTGCTGCTAATTATATGAGTCCAACATGGCCTGTTGTCACAGGGCAAGCTGGGTGTTACGACATCTACTCTAGAATGGCCGGGGTCATGGGTTCGAATCCAACCCGGGTAGTATTCATTTGAACACCGAGTACACATAGTGCTTAACAAACATTTCTCCTGAAGACGATCAGAGCATACTGATCGAAACATTGAGTCGTTAACCACCGGTTCTTTTCAGAAACTACACTACGCAAAAGAGATTTTCACATGGTGTTACCGCAAACCTTACTTAGTTATACTTCCACAATGCAAATTTTCAAATCCTACTTAACAGACATTGGTGTAGGGCAACAAAAAAATAACAGTTATATTAAAAAATATAAATTGTTTAATATCATTAGTCATTTATGCTTTGTCAGACTTCAGAAGGTAGGCACTGGCTTCAAAAAAAAAAATTCTTATTTTTTAAATGTGATAAATATAAACCATGGAAACAATACCTGGATAAAAAAAGGGCTGGAAACAATTCAATTAGTGAGTAATGTAATTTAAATTTTATTAAGTTTTTTGTTCTCGTTTAAAAATAGAACACTTGACATGAAAGCAAATTATTCTGACTGAACAAAAGAATCTCAATGATTTCAGGAATTGCAATTTAAAATGCAAAAACTGCCTATCTGAGCAGCATCAAATATCATCCAACTAAAAAATAACCATGTGCAATGTTGTAAATAATGAATAATTTCACCAGCAGCAACCAAGGAAGATAAATGTAATTTTCTATATTTATTGTTATTATTATTTATTGTCTGACAATAATAACAAAAGCATGCATTTTTCTATATAAATGTACATTTCTGGCAGTTCAAACTAATATATTTAACATTGAAGATATACCAGGCATTAAACTGAGATCAACAAAAAGTAACTAGTTCAAATTGTCATGTATTTTATGTTAGTTGTTTTACAAATATACAGTGGTATCAAATGCTTGATTGTTTACGAGGACGGCTAATAATTCTACAGATATGTTAAAGGGACATGGAGAGAGAACGAAATTAAAGTTAGAATTATGACTTACATCGAATAATTATGACTAAGTACAAGTCACAATTAAGATATACCAGTTTAGAGCTCATAAATAGGACCTAATTCACACAAGTTATAATTATGACATGCTTTTTTATAATTGTGAGATATCAGACATAATAATTATATTTAATATTTGTTCTCAATTTCCTTTAAATTGGAAGAAAAAAAACGTTTGTACAAACTTAAGCCTCATATACATGATTAAAGCCATGCCATATGAGGAAATTGACCTTTATCATTGTGTGGCCATCTTTGTTGGGTTCCCTGCTCACAAGGCGATAATGACAGTTCTTCTCATTCCATTTAAAGGTACCCGACTACTTTTTAAAAACTTTCAACCTCAGTCTGGTTACATCAGGATGAATGGCAGAAAAGCAAAATGTTCGCACCATGATAAAGGTCCATTTACAGTCACTCAGTTCAAGGCAATCTCCAAGTAAAAAAGAAAATAACCATGCAAAAATTATCACCGAATCTTGGGAAAAGTAAGACACTTTAAAACGGAAATGCTCCTCATTTTACCGAAGTGTTCCTTCTGCATGCAGAGCAGTTTGTTGTCTCCATGGTACCTGTAAAAACTGCCTCATGTGGCTAGGCCTCTGTGGCTTTGGCTAAAAGCTACCTAACCTTCTTTCCAAGTGCATTACAGCACTGCCACAGGCAGCCAAAGCCACAGCCAAAGATACTGATTTGTTGACACAATAGACATGCGACCGACGACTCCACACACTGTCAATCCCAAGCGTTAGTGACAAGCCATTTATTACAATCAACTACAAGTACATGTCTGCACAAATTGAAAATATTTTCCCTGTGATTCAAAGACAATCTAGTTTGGGTTGAACAAAGAAAAATTGACTGGAGCAGGACTTGAACCTGCAACCTCCGGATTAACATGCCATAGCTCTACCAACTGAGCTATCTAGCCCTAATGTTGGCGGACTCCATATTATGTCACCCATGAACAAAGGTGTTGACAAAATAAAGAGACCACCAACAATTATGGCCATATAGCTCAATCCGGAGATAGCAGGTTCATGTGCCACAATTTGTCTTTGTTCAACCAAAATTGTTGTTACAATTCACCCAGTCAGTTTCCCTTGTGGCTTATTACTTGATATTAAAGACAAATCGTTAAACATTTTTTTTTTTTAATCAAAATAACACCAGACGTCGTCAAGGTCTTCTATATCTACAGTAGCATACAGCAATCATTTGTGGCAATCCTGCAGGATGCTCTGTGTCTGCATTATTCATATTTTTCTAAGCTCTCATAGATTTGATTAAACTCCATTTATCATTTCTTCATTAAATGAATCCATGGAAATATTATTTTCATTCAATATAAAACTTAATGCACAATGCACATGATGAATGGTGCTGTCTACATTGCATTTATTCTTTCTGAAAATTTGCGAGAATACAGAATTTGAACAACCTTTACAATAGGATGTTGCAGCAGGGTACCCAGTTTTCATTCTCACTCGAAAATTCATACTTTGTTGGAGAAAAGAACAAGTTGTTTGCTCACCACTTATGATGCATGAATTCTGCAGCTTGATCTGACATCTTCAGACAGTCTCTGTCCAATATTCACGAGTCAACTTTACATACTGCCCCAGCCAACATTTATTAATTACAATGCTTCTTTCTTTGGAGAACACCACCATCTCTTTCCACTTGACCGCTTCTGTTACAAAATGTGTTGTCGTTTAACCTATGAGAAAGATTCTGGGTCAAAACATCAGGCCGTTAACTATTTTTTCAGCAGAATACCATTCACTATACAAATACTGGATGCGAACTGATGAGTGCATTGTCGCAAAATATAATCACAAGGTGAAATCTGGACAATTCTAGTTCCTGGGGCAAAGCCGAGTGAAATGGAAAATGATAGATTTCACAGAGTTCTGCGACAGAGCATGAACGAAGTGCATTCATTATTTCTTTTATATAACTCACAAATCTTTATCATTTGATATTGCTTAACGATATACGCAAAATAGACACTGAAACTCGTCCACCCCACACTCTGAAAACCCCCTTCTAAACAATGTCGCTGACTCTTTGTAGACACCAGCCTTGTCCGCCTAACACAACCTTGCCTTTTCTTAAAAGGATCAATTATTTTTGGAACAAAGCCTCAAAATTTAATGTACTCATCCTATATTCATTTCCATATACGACGGTTCTGATGGTCCAACGTCACGGCAGTAAATACATGGCAAAATAAAGGATGACACTAGATGCGTGTTCCACCAATCAAATGACAAGGATCTATGTGTGAGTTATATAATAGGAAATATGTTGGAAAAATAAAAGCAAAGTTAAAAACAAAACAAAAACCCCAAACCACTCACTACTGGAGGAGCCCAAATTATGCATCTTTAAATGACACCCTTTAACCATCTCTGTCCAATATTCTAGATTTAACGAGGCAATCTGATCCTCCTCATGCAAAATTGTGTAATTATTTAAAATTCCCTTGTTTTAAGTTCCTGAAATAAATCAACATAATTTTACATCTAAAAAAAGAAGAAGAAAAAAATGAATAAAATTTTTTAAAAACCTATTTTAACATATTGGCAAGATATATCACAAGGTGGATTATGTATTCCAGTGGATTAATGCACTGAATTGTTGTAGTTTAGATTTTTCTTCATGCATAAACTGATTACTTCTGTAGCTAGTGAAGGAAAAAATTAAAACTGGTCAGTGGTAATTTAAAAAAATATATAGTAATAATAATTAATAAAAAGCCCACTAGTTATGAAATTCATACCAGTATCAATCCTCCAAAGAAGTATTACGATCTAAAAAGCTCACTGATTCTAATGTTCAAACCAGTACCGATCCTCCAGAGAAATATTTCCATCTGAAAGCACACTGATTATAAAGTTCAAACCAGTACCAATCCTCCAGAGAAATATTTCCATCTGAAAGCTCACTGATTGTACAGTTCATACCAGTACCAATCCTCCAGAGAAATAATTCCCTCAACGTAGAGGGAGTAGCACTTGAAGACCCCCCACAAATCACTGTTGATTCTTGTTTCCTGTTGCTGTTATCAAAACAAGCCTAATTTTGGTAAAACATAATCAGTTCTTTGTTTTCACTCAAACATTGACCATCGGAATTAATGAAATTGCCACAAGTTGACTGCAAGGTGTCTTCATTCAAAACTTGAGAATGGGATTCATCCACTCTTCCAACATTAAACGAATTAATGTTTTGCTTTTCCCTTTACATTGATTGAGAACATCAAAAAAACTGATTAACAAGTCTGATTAAAAAAAAAAAAACAACAACAACAACAATTAATCTGAGCTTCCCTGACGTCATTTATGATGTAACCCTGCAAGGAATGAATGTTATTACTAAGGCATACGTGTGTGGAAACATTTTGGCAGTTGATGTCTTGTGTGTTATACAGCGTAGTAAGCATTTTAGGCCACGCGGCGCTTCTATGCTTACCATAATTGGGAGCTTAGCAGACAATAGCCGCAGGTGTTAATCAGGCAAGGGCTCGATACACATACGTTGCAGACAAATCTCATCGCATTAAAAGACAGCTATGTGCAAGTAAAAGCACCTATTTTGTTTGGGACGGGGTGGTTAGCTGAAAGAGAGACTGCTCAGTCTGGGCTTGAAGACATCAAGTGTTAGTGACTCAACAACTTGCTAGGGTAGTGAGTTCCGCAGGCGGATGGAGGTCTGGTGTCCGTCCTTCCATTATGTGGAGAGTTCGGTGTAGCAGCCATCGCAGACACGGACGGGCTTTTTGGATGAAGCAATGGTTGCAGATTTAGCTGAACACTCGTTGCAGAAGATGTTTCCACATTGCCGACAGTGATGCTGTTCAAAAATAAACAACAACATGGTGCCTTGTTAAATGTTTGTTGGTACATGAGGCATTGAATGCACTCTGTATAAGTCACCCACCCTGTCGTAGAGTTTGCCCATTGGTCCATCCTAAGCACTGAGTGTATTAGAAAAGCTTTTTCTTTAATTAAATGTTTTAATTGTTTTTTTATGAAAGATTGCCTGACATCACAAGGATGGACGGCCACTTCAAGGTGAGGACTACACTTAACCGCTATCGACCCAAATCAACTGCCACAAGAGGCACATTGCCATCTACTCCTGGGGCTGAAACAGTGTAACCCCCTTCACAGTCCGTAAGGACGTAGGCAAGGGTATCATCCACTAGGAGCCTGGCTGGTAGAGCAGAATGCACCACCTTCCCAACTTTTTATGAAGCAATTATGGTTAAGTGCCTCGCTCAAGGGCACAAGTGTATAGACCAGGATTCGAACCCACACTCAGCTACTGAGAACACCAGAGCTTGGGTCAGGTGAACTAGACCGCTCCGGGCCGCAAGGGCCACAGTTATTGTTTTAACCGCTATGAGGACAGCAGGCAGATCATTTCATTTTATTTTATTGTTGGTTAATTCAGAGGGAGGTCCTCCATCAAAATTATATGAACTTAAAACATTTTTGTACAAATATTATAACAAATGATGTCCTTTGCATTTACCAGTAGCCACTATTCTCTTAGAGGAAGTAATGTCACATGACAAATTTGTTAGATTTGACTACTAAGTACCAACTCCATCAAATAAAAACAAAACCAGGGAAAGATTTTGGAAGGATTCTGTCAGGATTGCGTTTAAACTATTGGCCTGTTGGGGCTATCCTTGGAAAATTTGGTGCAGTTTTTCTTTCTTGTTTTCTACTTTCGTTTATTTAATTCCACTATTATCCTCATGTTACTGTGTATGTTTATTTGCCATGTTCTTGCTGTGTTTTATCTCAATCAATTCAAATCCAACCAAATCAAATCAAGGAAGTTCCACCTACCCTCCTTACGGTCACCGAGAAAGCCTTCTCACAGCCCATGCAGTTCTTGACCTCTTGATCATCGGCCCACTTGCGGGTCATCTGCCTCGACTGGACTATTTGTAAGTTCTGGTTCTCCCGTCCAAGTTCATGCATGGCTGCTTGAGCGTCCTCTAGTTTGCGTTTGAGCTGGACCACCTTGGTCTGCAGTTTCTCAGCATCTCCCTCGCTAGCTAGACATCTGTGGAGAGAATACAATGAGGAAATTCATTGAATACAGAGGTCATTTAAAGGGAAGGTATACGTTTGGTAATCACTCTTAAAATTAATGGCAATAAAAAACGTATTGGTTTAAGAAGTGTAGCAGCTTTTGATAGTATAATGTATTTTGAGAATCATTTCACTTCGAAGTAATGGAATTATCAGTTGTTATGCCCTTAAATTTGAATGCGAGAAGCGTTACTGTCAGAAACATTTCTCAGATTCTGTATTCCTATAGGGATTATTTGTAAATGTACTATTTGTAAATGTACTTTTCGGCCTGCTTGGCCGCCAGTGCAGTAAATAAATAAACCAGAATAATTATTCCTTCGGCGTGGACATATTCGCTCCGCATTTTCGGCAATATCTCAAAAACGCGACCCCCCTTTTGAAATGAAATGTTCACAGGTTAGTTTGACTATTTAACAAAAACATTTTACCTTTCAAGAAGGGTTCTCCTTTCATCTTGATTATTTTGAATGGTAGCTTCCAGCACTGAAACGAGGAAAACAGTTTAGTTCCGTAAGTTACGACCAAAATCCACGAAAACTGTTGTCCATAAATGACATACCGTAATACTGCCATATGGATATATTCTAATACACATTGCGTAGGGTAATACAGCAATGAATGAAAAGAGAAGTACAATGATTAATCACGGCGAAAACAGACAATATTGCTATAAAGAAACCAGACACAGTATGGTTGGGCCTTTAAAGAGCAGTGTCTTCAATTCTGTTTTGAAAGTTTCCAGAGAGAAAGTGTTCCGGATAGAACCGGGTAGTTGATTCCAGAGAACAGGTCCAATGTGTGAAAAGGCCAGATCACCATAGCGTACTGTCCTGGACCTGCGAACAACTGGCAAGAAGCAAGAAGCAGCACTGACTTTATCTTGAGCAAGTCCTTGATGTGCAAGTCCTTGATGTAGTCAGGTGCTCGGTTGTGAAGTGATTTGTATACTATAGTCAAGAACCCTGACATACATCATGGACACTGACAAACCTGACAAACAAACTGGTATCATTTGGTAATTTCTCCAAAAAGAGATCACCAACTTTAATGAAATTTTCTCAGGGTGGTTGTATGGTGTATTTGTGAAAACTGGATTAGAAGAATGAAAAATACAGGGATGAGATTAA
The DNA here is from genome assembly GCA_023634235.1 of Pisaster brevispinus. Taxonomy (NCBI): domain Eukaryota; kingdom Metazoa; phylum Echinodermata; class Asteroidea; order Forcipulatida; family Asteriidae; genus Pisaster; species Pisaster brevispinus. The sequence continues at coordinate 208,469 of JAMKCF010000105.1, forward strand.
ACAATTGTGAAAATTCCTGAAAACAGCTTGCGAGCATGAGTTCCCCCTTACTCTAAACCTGGAACCTCCCAGATGTTACAACTCAGGTTTACGGAAATACAAAACTACAGGTTTGGACACAATGCAAACTATTTCTTTCTCCCTTTGGTAATTGCTTTCTTCCTTCAAGAAAGTTTGAAGGCTCAACAAGACTTTGAGAAAAATCCTGATTTCAGGAAAAATCCTGAGAAATCACAGGCCTGATATAAAAAAGAATGAATCATTTTCTTCTGAAAATCTACAAAACCTGCAATCTCTCCTCTCAGTTCATCGACTACTTTCTCCAGCTCCTGTCGTCTTGTATCAGATTGAACCAGATCACTGCGTAGAGTACTCAGGTTTTCATTCAGAGCGCTGAGTTGCAAACTTGAGCGTTGCTCGATCTCTTCTTTCTGGTTCTGCAGGTCAGCTTTGGCTTGTTCCTCGGCCGCCTATCATCAAATATAAAAGATTTTAAAGTAATGAACCACGAGGAAAATTTGAGGGTAAACAAAGAAAAAAGGACTAAAACGAGATTTGAATATGCGACCTCCGGATTATTATGCCGGGAGTCTACCAACTGAGCTATCTACTTTAATGATAAAATGAATGTCAGGCAAAACTGTAAATTGTCAACAAGTAACCAAAATATGGGGTCAAGTCTTATTCTTGGGTTTTCTTTGTTGAATTTTTTAGAAAAAATGTTACTTTCATATAAATTAGGGCAAACTTTTACTTTCTCAACAATATTAACTAAAGTATTTGAAGAAACAGAATTGTGCACATGTGAAGAATTCACTATGGTTTGGACCAACTTGGTCCCAGAAATTTAAATACACCCGAGACTTGCACAGTCTATAGACTTCTTATATACCTCCATGTATTTCCTCTCCCACCAGAATTGACTTACCAGTTTATTCTGCAGAGCTGCAGACTCGTCTCTGAGCATTGTTTGTACTTTATGGGCCACTTCTTTAGTTTCAGCATGCTCTGCTTCAGCTTTGTTTATTGCTGTCTCTTTATCCATGAGTTGTGACTGTAAGTCTAACTTCTGTTTGATGAGGAGCTGTTTGGCCTCCTGCAGTGCAGCTTGCTCCTAGGCGTAATAACACATTGAAAATTGAAAAAATTATTGTCAATTGTTATTGCTGGAAAAATGTGTGAAAGCACAGTGCTCCAACATGTCTACCATGTCTACCCATGGACATCAGGGACTTCAACCATTGGGATTTGGGTGGTGTGGTAGACTGAAGACCTCTTTTGGTCACTTCTGTTCACAAAACTAATGGAAATGATCCTGAAAACAATTAAGTCCTGACAGGCTTTATGAATTTGGCCCCAAATTACTTCAAACAACAAAAAATGCTTATTCGAAATGCAAAGCCAATCACTATAATTTTCTGTTCACAAAACTAATGGAAATGATCCTGAAAACAATTAAGTACCGACAGGCTTTATGAATTTGGCCCCAAATTACTTCAAAAAAAATAAAAATGCTTATTCGAAATGCAAAGCCAATCACTATAATTTTCAAAAGAATATTAATTTAACATACAACATAGATATTACAAGTTGCAAAAAATTAAAGAAAGCCTTGATACAATATCAAAGCCTTGGTAAAGTATGACTGTCAGTTTGTGACAGAAAGGTGAATTGCGTAAATGGAAAGGTTAACAGTAGCGCTGTTCACTGTTACCAAAAAAGCTGTGCTAACGCATTCATTCTATTTATTAATATTTCATTTCAATTATTTACTTCACAGATAAAAACCAAAGTACATTCATAAAAACAATAAAGAAAACATGGACACAGAAAAGAAGTTTAAAAGGTAGCACCCCTGGTTTGAGAAAAACATACAAATTTTTAGAGTGTAAAATTATGAGACATTCATTGTAGTTAATTTTGGGCTGAATAAACTATTGAATAAGTGGGATTTGAACCAAATACCTCCAATTTATCGTGCCAGCGCTCTAACAACTGAGCTTTCTAGCCCTATGTTGGCAGCCTATTTACTCAATATCTTTGTTCGGGGTACCAGTCAGAAGCCATTCAACCTTTAACTGCCGTGCACCAGGGATCACACCCAAGATTATGATACAACGGCAGCAGAGGGATCACCTTAAAGGGATGCGACTTTTAAAATTAAATATCAGGTAATACACAACAAGGAAAACTGAGACTAAGTAAATTTTAAATTCATTTTGGGTTGAACAAAGAAAGATTGACTAAATATTCAATATCTACTTATGAATTATTAAAAATTGACATACCTTTGCGCTGTCCTCTTTTTCTTGTTTTAATGCTGTGTGTAATTCAGTCAACTGGGCAGTCAGTGAAGCATTGGATTCCTCTACCTCGCCCTTCAAGGTTTTTAACTTCTCATATTCTACTTTCTTCAAGGCCTGTGAAGATAGAATGTCTCTATGTTAAATACTAATATAAGAATAATAAATGATTGTGGTGAGAATATTTTTATGAGTTAAAAGATGGAAAGTTACGTTCAACGAGGTGAAAGTGGAACATTCCATCTTTCAACGACTGAATATTCTCTCCATTGCACGAATGCAAAATATTGTTTGTTTTATTTAACATCTAAGTATATCTCTGTTGTTGATTTCTGGATAAAACTATAAGAATACACACAATGTACAAGATTGTATTCCTGCATCTACTAAGAGTGCATTTTGTGTATGGCGTGGTCTATTGTGCAATAGTATCCGTCCAAAATATCCGTCCCAAAGTATCCGTCCAATAGTATCCATCCAATAGTATCCGTCCTTTTGTCCTGTCCAAAAGGACGAGATAAAAACGCACCATGAACAGTACCAAAATGCCAGTTCATGACTTGGGCCATGTAATGGCTAATTATTGAATGCAGTGCGACCTACAATCCTCCAATCAAATGACAAACTGGACTTCATTTGATTAAACTATAAAAGAAGCAGTGGAATGGTATGACTGTGGCTAAACTAAGTACTGGCTGTGACTGTGGCTTGATCATCATATTAACATGCTTTGAAGTCCATAGCAACAGCCACAGCCACACTTTCCAATGCGGACACAGCCTATGGCTACAAGATTAAGATGACAGAATTTATAACCAAGACTACTGATAACTATGAAGTCCTTTTCACACTGTATCTCTTATCCCAGTGGAATACAGCCCTGGGGAGGCCCCAGTAGTTTTTTACCCCAGGGTTACCCAGGTGCACTTTCACACTGTCCCCGCCTAGGTTCCTATTCCACGGGGGTCCCTGTTGCAGGCTTCATGAACACCCCTGGGTTTTACTGCTTACCCCTATTCCAGAGCAAGGGTGGCTATACCCAAGGGTATACCCATTTGCCGAGGTAGATCAGCGGGTAAAGCGATCCAAGTGTGAAAGGGCCGGCTGTTAATCCCCGGGGTAGCCCCTGGGAATAGAGTAGGGTGAAAAGGGCTTAAGAGTGTCATCCTACAAACCTCCTCTTGTTTCAGGGAGCGGAATCTATCGGCCTCCACCTTCAGTTCCTGATCAAGCTCTGCTACTCGAGCATCAAGCACCATTTTCACCTGTCAAGAAAAAAGGAGTAACTCAGAATGCTGCGTGAATATCCTCGCTTAAGTTCTTTTGAACAAGAGTTTTGGCATTAACCCTTCACTGATCAGTATCATTATGGTTTATTAAAATAACTGCTCACTGCGGCAGCCTGCTGGCTAAATGACAAAACAGTTTATATTCGAAATATAAAGAATACATACAGATAAAGTACACAGCATGAACTAATATTATTTGGTTTTACCCATACACCGATGTGTGTGAAGCACTGTATACTCGAGTATGCTTTCCTCCCGAGTCCTGTGAAAAAATTTACAGGAATATTACTCGGGTGGGATTCAAACCCATGAAACTTGCATTCTAGATCAGGTAGCTTAACCACTAGACCACTGAGCATGACCAGTTTCTTTTGCATGTTTGGGATTCAATATGACCTTTGACATCTGTGGTCTAGAGTTCAAGACATCTAATCCAGAAAGAGCTAGTTGGCAGGTTCGATTCCCACCCGACCCATAACCATTTTTTCTACAGTATATTTTCTGCCATCAAACAGGACATAATGTTGAATTTGCTAAGCCAAAATTCCCAGGGAACCAGTCACAAGAAATGTACATGCCATGGCATTTTGGCTGGTAACCTAAACTTTTTTAGCAATTTTTTTCCAGTGCTTAGTAAATTTGTGTGCTTCCAACTTCAAGAGTTTGGACCCCCATCAGACTGGGGCTTAAATACATAGATGTGGACACCATACTTACCTCTTGTAGTCCTTCTACACTACTCATTAACGATGCTTCACTTCCTTTGACTTTGTCCAAGTTCTCCTCCGTCTTGCTCAAGGTAACATGAAGCTTTTCCAGCTCCGTATGGAGAGCTTCGCTCTTCTCTTGACCATCCTGTAAAAGTTGGTAAACATTAGTAGTGTTTTGTAAAAAGTATTTAAATAGAAAAACAAATGTATGTTATAACAGAGTGATTATAGCACTTGTATCTATCAAAGGCGCTTGAACAAAGAGAAACAATTTTAAGACAGGGTTTTGAAGTTTTTATGAATTATGGGAACTATTTGCATAGCACCTTATAAGGGTTTACAAGGTGCTGTGATGCATTCAGCAGCCACTGCCAGAAACACTGGGGCAAACCCCTTCTCTTAGCAATAAGTGGAACTGAAATTTATGAGCTGCATAATACAACACACAGGCCTTGAGGCTTTATGTCCCATCCGAAAAAAAAACGAAGCAATAATGGTTAGGTGTCTTGCTTAAGGACACAGAAGTTAAGACCAGGATTTGAACCCACACTCTGCTGGTCAGAAACACGAGAGCTGGAGTCCAGTGCTCTTGACCACTTAGCCTCGACACAATACAAAATAACCATATGATAGTTCATTGGACAATTTCTAACTCATTTTCCTGAGAAAACATTACAAACATTTGCATGGTTTGTCTTTGTGCAGGCTACGACTTATCTTAACTGCTATTAATGATGAAGAACACTTTACTCTATTACCTTGACTTGGGATTGTAGTTTGACAACTTGTGTTTCGTAGTTACGACACTGGTCACATGATTTGGCAACTTCCTGCTCCAAAACCTACAAATTGGAATGCAGAGAAAAACCTAATTTATACAAAGATTATTAAGTACCATAATCGGTAATTTATAACCATGTCGAATACCAATCCTCTTACTGTAAGTAGTGGGGGGGGAAAAATAAATCAAATATTAAAATTAACCTTAGCATTATTAGCTCAATGTTTTCTTCATCTGTTACTCTTTATTTCTATTTATTATATTTGAATTGAGTTCGACTACGTGTGAGACTTGCACAGTCTACAGCCATGCATCCTAAGAGGTCAATGAAGGCCTGCTTACCTCAATCTTCCTTTGAAGTCCCTTTTGCTGCTGGTCTTTGCTTTCTAGCTGATTCTCTAACTTCTGACATTGATCAGCCTAAAAGGAAGAAGTACAAGGCAGTAGTTTCAATCACCAAGGATCACCAAGCAATGTTATCAGGTACAGAAGCTTGAGTTTTTCACTATTGGCCAACTGGGTTCAATAGGACAAGAAGGTCTTGATTCAAGTCAATGAACTGAGCAAGATGGTTAAAACTCAAATTGACGATTGAAGTTAAATGTACGAAGTCTGCAAACTGACAAGAATGCAGCACTCTCACAAATGCATGATGATTCCAGCTACGCATCCTTACTGTGTGTGCTTAATACAAAGAGGTCCAGGGAAATATTGATACTAGCAAAAAACAGGGCAAAGCCGAGTGAAATGGAAAAGCCAGATGTCACCTAGTGAGTATATTCTGAGACAATGCACGAACAAAATGCACTTAATATTTTTGTTTCTTCTATAGCTCACACATAGATCCTTGTCATTTGAAATTTGTTCAAAATAAACACAAAATAGACATGGAAACTTATCCACCTGACACTCTGAAAACTCCCCTTCTAAATAATGTGGCGGACTCCATGTAGACACCAACCTTGCCCGCCATGACATGACCATGCCTCATGTGGATAATCGAGCAGGAACGTAAATCATCGAAAAATCAATTTACACTGTCCCATAATTACTACCATTTACGACCGTTACGACGGTCCAACGCCACGGCAGTAAATACATGCCAAAATAAAGGATGACACTAGATGCGTGTTCCACCAATCAAATAACAAGAATCTATGTGTGAGTTATATAATTCAGTATATTGATCACCACAATCACACAAGAACAATTTCAACAGAACACCCTTCCCTCAGCTTACCTTTTGAGCTATTTTATCTTCCTGATCTGTTATCTGAGTCTGTAATGTAGCAACGACGTCCTGCTCCACACTGAACTCATCCTGTAACTTGGTCTTCTCGTCTTCAAGATTCTTGATGCGTTCCGTTTGTTCCTTCACGGTCTGCATCTTTTCTGCTAAGCTAGCCTGTTATATCAAGATCATTTCATTTCATTTATTCTGGTTGTGAAGCCAAAGACTCTTAGAAAAGCGACCTTAATCACTGTACTAGCCAAGAGCCCCATGGAGAGAAGACAAAGGAAGTTAGTTTCGGTTTTAGATGTGGGAGAAAAATCCCACAGGGATGTTCCAGGAAAAACCAACGCAACTGGGTAGGGACTGAAAACCCAATCCACATAGTGCCCCCTGGTGGGATTCAAACCGGGGTCCCAGAGATGGAAGGCCAGGAAAGAAACTACTACACCGAACCGACCGCCCTGCATTGTTAGAGATCATTGTTAGAAATGTCATGATAAAATTTCATCCCTTCCATTGTTAGAAACAGAACCAAAAATCCAACACAACACTCCCACCCATTGTCAGAAATGTCACCATAAAACACACCCACAGCTGCCTCGAATACCGGGTTCCAGACATCTACTGGATCACTGGCACTGGGTGCAGTCATTTTTAGCACTGGTCCAGTAACCTCACAAAGCAAACAATGACTAACTTAGTCTTCAGCTTTGTAAATACAAACTTCAGTCTAAAACAAAACTACTACCCCCTAAAAAACAAGATAGTTATAGGTATGGTCTTTAAAAAAGAAATAGTTATAGGTATAGTCTTTTACAAAAAATTCTTGATCCAGTTTATTTACTGATCTACAAGACCTGTGGGCCAGTGAGGAATTAACACACAGTCCCTATTGCGCCAAGATACGCAATTTTTGCACAAGGCCTTTTTGGCACAAGATATAACATCATACCAAAACAAAGGTACAATGTTTTTGCACTCATCAGACGATGTGTAGATTACATACAATGATATCGCACCTTGGTTTTGTTCAGATCCGATTGTGTATTCTGAAGATCAGCTGATAGTTTCTCAACACGCTCTGCAGCTTGCACCATAACATCACTCTGAATAAAGCACAAACAGTAAAATGTTTACTTTATGCAAGGAAAATGTCTGAGGTATTAAAGGGTCTGTCCATACAGACCTTTTGTTCTTATATCTTTTGTTCTTCTTCTTTTTGTTCTTCTACTTTTTATTCTTCTACCTTTTATTCTTCAACCTTCTGTTCTTCTACCTTTTGTTCTTCTTTTGCTCTTCTACCTTTTGTTCTTCTACCTTTTGCTCTTCTTTTGACCTTCAACCTTTAGTTCTTCTACCTTTTGTTATTCTTTTGACCTTCAACCTTTTGCTCTTCTACCTTTTGTTCTTCTACCTTTTGTTCTTCTACCTTTTGCTCTTCTACCTTTTGTTCTTCTACCTTTTGCTCTTCAACCCGCTGCTTATATATCCTTTGCTCTTCTACCTTCTGTTCTTATACCTTTTGTTTTTGAAGTTGAGTCAACTCTTTCTCTTTCCCAAGAAGGCTTTCTTGTGCAGCAGATAAAGACTTTTGGAAGGTATCCCTCTGATTTTCAACACTTCTGACCTAAAAAAACAAACAAACAAACATTATTACATTGAATTCAGCATCAGTTAGCATTGTGTGAAATCCCTGTTATGATAAAAGTATTACAGCTGCTTTAAACAGTGTTAATCAGGTGCAATCTTAGAAGATACAGACTTCATTAAAGTTGAGTTCATATTCCATGTAAACAAAAATGCAAAGGGACTTGAACTTTAACATTCCAAACCCTAGAGATATCATGCAATTTTCAGTTGACAACTGTCTAGTCAAGATTCTAAGGGTATTAACTAATCTTTGTTGCATCGCAGATTTTGTTTTCTTAGGACTACTCTTGATGGATTCAAGATAATTTTAAGAATTGGAACTAACCTCCTGTTGCTTTAGAGACTTGGTTTCTTCAAGACTACTCTTGCTGGATTCAAGACTATCTTGTAGACTTTTCACTACTGACGCATTCTGTTCTTTTGCCTGGAAAGACAGAGACACAGAATAACCACACAGTTCTTGTTCTCTTTCATCAAATGTGTCCGATTACTGTCATTTGAAATGCTTGCTCTGAATTCCCTGCTCTAGAGAATTGGAGTCAGTTTCACATAGCTCCTTGGCTGAAGCAATTGTTAGCAGGGAACAAGTCCCAAATAATGTAAGTTATATATTAGTTTGATTGGCAACCCTTTTGTGCCCAATACACGTTTGCTATTTCCATGCAGAGCAATATGGTGGCCAGATCAAGCGACTTCTCCTGTGGCTATGGCTGTTGGCTACAACAACAATGTTGAAGAATAGGAAATTTTGGCGATCTGGCCCTAGCCACTGCCAAAGCCATTAATTCATGACCTAAGACTGAAATGACAAAAATAGTCTGACCCAATTTTGCGTGACAAGAATCAGTAATCATCATTGCCATTGAAGTCATGGAACACGACAAAGATGGTTATAATAATAACAGGCATTTACAGAGTGCTCTTACAATGGGTACCACAGCTTTACAAGAAAACAGTACATTAAGCAAAGGCCCAAATAATGGGAGGGGCAGTTGGTCCTTAGCAACCATGGAGTAGGAAAGTTTCAGATGTTTCTTGAAAACTTGCAGTGACTCTGCAAGAGTTTGATGAGGGAGACAGTTCCAAAGGCGCAGGGCATGTGCGTAAAATGCACAATCCCCAGCAGCAGACTGCACCTTTGAAACTGCCGGGAGTCTAGTCTGAACCAGAGTTAAGGCCAGGTCATTCAGGATAGTATACCTCGAGGAGACAGTTTCCACCTACCTGTTGATATTCAAGTGACACCTTCTTCAGCGTCTTCTCTTTGTCATTCAGCTTGTCTTGTAAGGATTGAACTTGACCAGTAAGATGTGTTTCCGATTCTTTCTTGCTGCCCTCCAACAGACCCAACTGGCTAATCTATTGTAATCAATACAAAGGTTGCTATAGTAAACATCACACACCTAATTTGCATATTATTGATCACATGCCCGCATTAAAAACGTTTGCCTGTACTTGTTTTTAAAAAATGGCATCGCGATCTTTTCTGCAGGAGCCAGGCTTAAACCCCAGAGAATTACTCCAGGGAAAACCCACGCCATCAGGGAGGGACTGAAAACCCAATCCACACAGTGCCCCCACAGGGATTTGAACCAGGGTCCCAAAGGTGGAAGGTGAGGAAAGAAACCACTACACCAACCCAACCGTCAAAGATGTGATAAGACTTGCTGATGCAAGACTTGCTGATGTAAGACTTGCTGATGGTAATGTTTACCTTGTCTTGTAGATCATTCTGAAGCAATGAATATTGATGTTTTGATGTTGTCAGCTGTTCTTGGAGGGATACACATTTGACGTCTAACTGAGACAGTTGCTCTTTAGTGGTTGATAGCTCACTTTGAACCTGGGAAAAAAGGACCCCATAGATAGCCAGATGGTTACAGTAGTGAAAAAATTAATAATACCAAAAATAATACTAAGCATTTCAATACCCTTTATTACGTAAAAAAAATCAAGGCAATCAAGTAATAAACTGACTGGGTAAACTTTAAATAATTTTGGGTTGAACAAAGCATGTTAACCCAGAGGTCATTAGTTCAAATTCTGCTCTGGTCAAATTATTTAAAGTTTGCCCAGTAAGTTGTGGTTTAAATTAATACTTAAATTTGAAAATTGTATATGCTTTTATTACTAATTTTTGCGAGTTGTGAAAATAAATGCGAGAGAAAATCAGTGTCACCTTTTGCAGTTGCTCTTGTGCTTTGTGAAGTTCCTGAGATTTATCCTCCAGCCCTGCTTGGGTTGTCCTAAGGTGACTCTCTAGATCAGTGCGCTGAGTGTTCATAGATGACTCCATAGCAAGGATTACCTCCTCCTGCAAATGGTTCAATTCAGCCTTAATTATGGGTTGTTGCCGTTTTGTCGAACATGGTCATTTTCAAATGACTTTAATTAAGCGAATAACTGGCAGGGTTGTGATAAAGGACCGAGCCGAAGGCACAGTTAAGTTTCAAACTTGTGCAAGACAAACTATGCGACCTACCAACTTAAATCTAAGCAATCACCTGATGGCACCCTCTTCTGACACAAGTTCGTCAGGCTATGTTTAAACACTCTGACTGTGTTTATATCCCACGTTTAAACAATCATACTATTAAAGAATAGCTGCTGGAAATATTACTGCTAATACCAACCAAAATGACCTGTTGTTAAATTGCAAATAAATTTAATAGCCTGACATTTCGACCCTAGCAGAGTCTTTCTTAAAGGCTAAATGAAAACACAACACCCAGACATCTACCCAGACATCAAGTATACTTGTGTAACAGAAGCAGCCAGGTGGGAAAAATGTTATGGAATAAAAAAAAAAGGGAAAAAAGAAAATGTTTCAAAAAGAAGACAAAGGAGGGTGTATGAGTGGCTTGTGTAACCAAAACAAAGAGTTTGAATAGAAAACAAATGTTTGAAAAATAAAAAGACAATACCAATTATGGACGAACAAAATAAACATCGATAATTAGTTAATAAGAAAAACACCAACCGTTGGCCATCTGATGGGTAAAGACAGACAACCAAAACAGGAAGTTGACTGAATTTCAGAAGGAAAACCTTTCTCAGAATTTCACTAGTTCTCACTTCATTTGAAAAACTCGTAGATTTATTGCTCACTTAAGGAGCGTCTCAAAACAAAAGTAAGGGCAAGTTCCAGGTGCAAAAGAGCGTTCCCGTGGGCACAAGCCAGCAACCCATTGGACAGCCAGAACGTTTTGCTGGACCGCATCATTGTGCCGAAGTATAGGAGCAATCTTACACGAGAGAATACGCATGAGTATTTTGAACAATCCAATGGAACGTTCCGGCAGTCCATGAGCACGCACTGGAATACTTATCTGATCCAATTAGAACGTTCCTACCATTCATACTTTGGGACGCTCCCTTATCAAGACTTTACAACACCTTGGGAAAGAATCAAAGCAATGTTCGTTTTTACTGACCTTGGTTTTGAGCTCAGCTTCAAGGCTAGCCAGTCTCTCTTGTGAGGCAGCCAGTTTAGTCCTCGCTTCCTTCAAGTTACTTTCAGATCTTTCATTTTGTTTTGTGATATTAGTTGACTGAAGTTTACCCTGTATATTAGGTAAAGAGACAAAAAAGGCAAGTTTCAGATGAATTCTTTATTGACTACTAGAGACAATGCAGATCACTTTAAAATCAGACTGACCCTTAAAAGAGCCCGGGGCCGATTTCACAAAGAGCTCAGACTAATCTTAACTGTGTATCAGTCTTACTTGCTAAGCAAAGTGTGATGTCACAATACAAATCACTACTGTGATACTGAAACATTATCTTACGAACCCGAGTGCTTTGAGAAATCAAGCCCAGGGCACTTTCTGGCAACCAGTCTCTAAGATAGTAATAACAGTAATAACGAGGCTCTACATCGTGACACATACAGAGGCTCTACATAACGAGGCTCTACATCGTGACACATACAGGAGGAATTAAGTCAAAGCAGCTTGAAATATTAATTTATCAGCTTAGAAAAAATGGCGGATATCACAACAATTTTTCTACCACTGTGTGGGTAGTCTTTCATGGCCCAGGCAGACACATGATCAATATGCAAGTCATGTCTCCAATATTCACCAAGCAGTGTGTGTAACAGATTGCAGTGCGTAAGAATAATAAAGATTTGTAGAGCGCACATATCCACCCTGCTGGGTGCTCAAGGCAAGGAAACTAAGACAAACTTGAATACAAACAATAACTAATACATTATGATGAAATGACAAATAAACAACGGAAACTACAAATGTACGTCATCTTTAAGGAAACTTGACATAAGATGAGATTTAAGCAGCAATTTCAATACAGCGATACTATCGCACCATTTGAGTTTAGTGGGAAGACGGTTCCAGAGTCTCGGAGCAGCAACAGGAAAAGGCTTTTCACCCTGGGTATGTTTTGAAGTTGGTTCCTTTAAGATTGACATGTTCCGGGAGCGCAGATTGCGTGATGGAGTGTATTTTTTCAATTATTTTTTATTATGCAAATTTGCCCCAAACTAGCCACTCTTGGTAAGTATACTTCAAGCAGATCAGAATTGTAAATCAGAGCAATATTATTTAAACATTTGTAAACAATTCACATAAGTTTGAAAACAATTCTCTGTGAAATCTGGGAAGCCAGTGCAGTTCTTTCAGGATACCCCAGAGTGATTTCTACAGTTAAATCCACAAATGAATAGGATGGTACCTGATCTACAGTCAATCATTAATTTGTTTCTACCTGTTGGAGCTGCTTATGAAGTTCCTCAACGGCCGACTTGTGCTCCTCAGTCTGTTTGTCTTTGTTGAGCTGCAGAGAGGACAGCTGGTTCTGGAGACTTTCCTGCAAAATTCAAACTTCGTTTGTCAACAAACAGACAAACCTAACAACAAGGTTTAAAAACAAAGGAAATGATTGATAACCATCGAAAAACAAATCGGTAAGTTCAAACCCAGAGCGCACTGATTATATAATTCACACAAGTACCCATTATCCCGAGAAAATTCTCATCTCAAATACTATCCAAGTCCAGAAAATAGCATTTGAAGATTACCCAAATCACCAGCGCTAATTTGGATTGCAGCAATAGAAATAAGCATGTTTATGATTGTCGCAAAATCCCTGACAAAAGTTAAAACATTCTTAATAGTTTTAACAGAGATACGACCTCGGAATTGGATGAGTTTTTCACGAGTTGATTTTATAGACCTTTCTTTTGTAACGTCATAGCTACCCAAGTTTTGCCAACCAGTGGTTGGCAAAGTACGAGCGGCCTTAAAAAAAAAACAACAACAACAATTTGTCCTTTAAAGTTGTGGCGTGTCGTAGCCGAGTTCAGAAAAGTAAATCGTGTGTTTTACAGTTTATTCTTTCAAAATCCAATTAGTCAATAAGAAACATATCACTTGGTTTTACCCATACATCGATGCGTGTGTTATGCACTGTTTACTCAGTACTTTTCCAATTTAACATCTATTAAAATTTTGCAGTACCCACTGCTAAAATATCAGATTCAAACTGCCTCTAGCTACCAGGCAATCTCAGCGGTCCAGTGGTAAGAAATCTGCTCTAGAATGGCAAAGGTCATGGGTTTGATTCCCACAAGAGTAAGATGCCTGTGGATGTTTTTTTCACAGTACTTGGGAATGTACTTAGTATACAGTGCTTCATACACATTATTGTATGGATAAAACCAATTATTTTTTAATCCCCGATGCAAATTTAACATCTATTAGAAAAGTCAATAGTTTATTTATTGAAAATTGGATGAAGGAACGCAGTTTACTGTTCCAAAAACCAATAGAAAAGTCAATAAGAAACACATCATTGGCAGCGAATTATTCCCTTCTAACATGTCTAAACCTACATTTTCTTGCTTGAGCTGTTGTATGGCTGTTGAGGCACCCTCCCCAGCTTCAATCTGAAACAAAACAATTCAGTATTTTCAAAATCCTGACATCCGTATTTATTTAATTTCACAGTCAAGACCACTCTGGGCACAATTTTATGGTTCTGTTTACTACAGCATGTAAAAGAGTAATACAATTTTATGGGTGCAAAGTATAGACATTTAACATCTGTTCTAAAAAAACAACTTGATGGTTGCTACATTAGAATGCTGCACCAGGTGCTTGGTGTCAGAAAGGAAGACCACATAAATCCATTCAAATTTTTATTTCAGGTTCCATAAGCTTAGTGCAAGAATCTGCCCAAGAAGAGTCTAGTTTGCAGGGCACTGCTACCGTCACCCTGAACATCCAATCAGCAAGCTTGTGCTTCGGGAGCCCCAAAAAGGTCCACCCCAAAGAGGTCGAGGTCACCTGACCTATTGGCCACAGCCACAAGAGTAGCAGCAGCCCCCAACTAAACACAGCCTAGGTCTGTGAAACTAGGCCCTAGTCCCGACATGGCGTCCAAGGATCTCACAAAAACAATTTGGGACCCTTCTCACTGAAAAACATTCAATGCTTTTGTCGAAGGCAACTTCTCAAAGCTATTCCAGGATAAGTTGGGGGGAAGTTCATGCACAAAGGGTACGTCATTGAGGATAATTTTGGATGTATTTTTTACAGTTGGATGTTTATCCAGAACAAAGCTTATTTTACGTCAAAGAAAGTGCCTTAACAGGACCACCTGGTGGTTTCCAGTAGATAAGAATCTCAAAGTCTCCCAGTCTTGTCCCAGTCAAACTTATCCACAACATGGTTGCACTGCTTAGGAATATCTTGCGGGTTGGAAAACCAACCGTGGAGAAGTCCATCCACAAGTTATCCCGGAATAGTTTTGAGAAGGTGCCAAAGTCCTACTGCGTAGCAACTGCAACATGATCCCTTGCTGGTACTATCTGCCATTGCTGTGTCAACAGACTCATCACTGAAGTCACACAACACAGAAAAAGAAACTTGCAAGTTATTACCTTGGCCATGAGGTCTGTTCTCTCGCCTTCCAGTCTCTCTGCTTCGTCTCTTTGCTTCTGAAGAGACTCTTCAAGTTCAGCATTCTTGTCTTGTCTGAGATCAGATTAATCAAACAATGAAATGGTTTAATACTGGGAGCATTACTCTCAGTGAATTGGTTCACAGTTAAATTTAGAGCTGTCTCTGGATCAATGGGTTAACTAACTAACATCTTATTTTCAAATCCTGCCTTTCAATTTTGTCTGAAGATTGCCTTCAGATCTTATCTGTCAGCAAGTTAGCGTTCTTGTTCTTCTATCTGAGACTGCCTCTCTTGTATCCGTTCTTATTACTCATCCTTGCTAACATCTTATTTTGAAACCTTGTCTTGCAATCTTGTCTTAAGATTGTCTTAAGATCTTTCCTGCCTCTTTTGTATCTGAGCTCATTACTCATCCTTACTGATATCTTACTTTGAAACCCAATCTTACAATCTTGTTTTCATATTTTCCTCAGAATATTGTCTTCAGCAAGTTAGCGTTGTTGTTCCTCTATCTGAGACTGTCTCTCTTGTATCTGTGCTCCTTCCTCATCCTTACCGATAACTTATTTTGAAACCCTGTCTAACAATCTTGTGTTACGATCATCTTCACATCTTACCTGTCGGAAAGTTGGCGTTGTTGTTCCTCTATCTGAGACTGTCTCTCTTGTATCTGTGCTCGTAGTTCATCATTACTCACACTCTCTTGGTCATACTGCTGCTGCAACATGTCCAGCTGTAACTGTAAGTCGTTGACTTGGGAGTCCTTTTGGCCAACATTCCCTTCGGTCTGAAAAGTCACCACAGAAAGGCTTAATAAATTTAGTGATAACGAATCATATTGGTAAATCGGAGCAACAACTGTTTTCCACCATTGCTGGGACACTACAACCTCCAGCATGGATCAACTACCAGTTTGTAACTTCCGTCAAGCAGGCACTTTGTATAATTGCATAAAAAGTAGGCCTAGAAAAAGTTTTCCCAGCCAATTTAAGCAAAATAAAGTCAAATTCATTAACATGCATTCAAATTCACATATTTTTCCCTAACTGATTCAAACTAGGTTTTCGTTTTAGCTACTATTGCATTAAATTTAATTTCCGTGCACACATGAATTCGTTCTTCTCATTCAGTTTCTTTTAAGTCATTCTATTTCCTTGACAGACATTCAAGACTACATTTTTACAATTCTTCAGTTGAGTTTCTACCACCTACTTACTAATAATGTAACTGAATAATTGACCAGCCTCTTGCTGCTGGCTTTTACACAAATTGAGTTATCTTTGCAACCTAACGAATTTGAATGATCTTATGTGACCAGTGAATGCTAAACTGTTGAAATTTAATACTGATGCAACATAATATTTCTTTTAAACCAAAATTGAATGAGCCAGGTCTTAAGTTGAATGAATTTTTGTTAAAGTTGGCCGTGAAAACATCCTTGATCAAAGACAGCTGTAATGGAGGCATACATGTTCATGTATAACAGTCTCTTGGATTTGTCTATACATCCAGTGAATGGTGCACAATGAAATTCAGTTTTCTGTTTTGGTCATTTAATTTTATATGTAGTTGTACCACTGAAGTCAATTGTATATTTTCAAATTATTATTATTATTATATTGTTATATATTTCTGGTAATGAAACCAAGAATGCCTCATACATGTCATAAGTGAACTTAATCACTGTAGCTTGCAATCCTGAGGAAACCTGTAAACAAGGATGCTTGCTATGTCAACCAGAAACATCAGGGTTAACCCCTACTCTTCCATGATAAGTGTTCTGGGTTCTTTTATGTGCACTACAAATCCTAGTACACAGAACCTTCCATCTGAAGCACAAAGCAATTATGGTAAAGTATCTTGCTCAAGTGCCGCTATCGGGACTTGAACCCACACCCTGCTGATCAGAAACACCAGAGCTTGAGTTCGGTGCTCTTAACTGCTCGACCACGACATAAAATAGCAACCATTGTTATTACGGTCCACACAGAACAAAAAAACAAAAAAGAAACTGACCTTGGCAAGTTGAAGTTGTGCGTCTGCCACTTGGAGTTCTAACTGCCGATGTTGACTCTCGGCAGCCTCTCTGTTTGTCACTAACTGTTTCTGAAGTTTAACTATCTCAGCCTCTTTCTCTTCTTGCAAGGTGGTCAGCTACAAAAAGGAAATATCGCAGAGTGATTACTACAAGTCAGCCGTGCATGTAAGTGATCAAGCGTTACATACCAAGTGCGGACCTGAGAACGAAAGAGGTCCACAAAATGCAGAGACTTGAAACACTGTGTGCACTTGCATATGCCCACACAGTGTTTTCACCTGTGTTGAAGAATATGTTTTTTCTTTGCACAAGACAAAGGAATATTCACAGAGTGTATGTGACACAGAGCTTTGTGACTATTGAGGACTGTTTTCGGCCAAAATAGCCTTAAAAAGGGGCTTTCAGGTAAAAGTTGGTTTCTAATACAAAGAGTCCTTTTGAAAGTAGACAAAAATATGACAAGTCTCTAACTTTATGTTAAAACAGTGTGGAATGCCAATTTAATCAATTCAACCTTGCTTCGCATTTATTTACCAAACTACGTGAGAAATATTGAGAAAAACAAGGAACTTGATCAGCAAATGTTGAAAACTAATTTTGTTTTGTTAAATTATATTTGGTTGTGATCATTAATAAACAAAAACAACCTTTATATTCATCGGCATTTGAAGGCATGATACATTATTGATTATACGATATTGATTTTAGAAAGCAAACTTCTTTTCGTCCTCGAGTATTAAACACAACTCATACAACCTTCTTCAAATGTTCTGCATCACTGATATTTACTTTTCCTTAATTCCTTCTTACCCACCCACCTTGTCTACTTAAATTTCTTTGTTCAGCTTCTTCTGACTACAATTTTCTCCTTTCTTTTCACTCCTGTCCCACCTGACTGCTTCTCTTACACTAGACATACTTCATGTGAAAGCGAATTTAAAGCAAAGAATCATGACCCCAACAACCAGCATGCCCTGTTTTCTAATTTTGACCCAAGAAAATTAGCTTTGCTTTCGCAAATCCTGGACTAATCGGCATAAACAGGTGGGTGAAACGATATTTCATATTGAATCCTACCCAAATATCAAAGTTTTCTCGAAAAATACAGCAATTACCTATGATGTAATTTCCCTATAAAAAGATTTTTTTTTTAAATCAATAATTATACCTAGTAATCTTCCAATGACCTTACCTTATTGAGTTGATCCTGAAGTTCCGTATTCTGACCGTCTTTAGTAGCTGCTAGTTGCTGCTGCTGCTGCTTTGTGTAGTCCAATTCTTGTTGTAATTTACTACACACAGACTCTTGATGTTTTAACTGACTTCGAACCTTAACAAATAAAGTTGGACAAGAAATCAGACCAATTACGCAGAGCTGTTGATTACACAAATAAATTTTGCAATAGAAACCGGTAATAGCCACAGAACCATGTCGTGTGTATTTTTGTGTGTCACTGGTTCTCTGTTACTGTTTTGCTCAGCAGATTAACTTGCTAAGCAAATTTGTTCTGTTTAAAAACTTGATAAAATTGAGCCTTGATGAATACAATGTGCATTCAATCAACCCAATAAAAAAAACAACAACAACCAAGTTACAAAACCTCCAAAAGCTGACTGTAAGGCCGGTAATCCATGTGTCCATCATGTGTTGTGCTTAATGCGTAGTGCGTGATGCGTCAAAATGACAGTACACCCCAAGCAAAGCACATCATTCTATGTATGCGTGTTGCGTACTGTCTTATCCGCAAAAGCTACGTCCATTGCTCAGCGTGTATTTTCTTTTTTTAAGGATTGTGCACTTTGCATGACGCACAACACATGACGAATACATGAAAATCCAGCCTAAATGCTCACAACAGCAGACTCACACGAGACACTGATAATAACAGAGCAGTTTTCTCAGCGTTGACACACAGGTGGGTTCACTCATGCTTTTGCACACATCGTGTTATACACACATGCGTGCAACTGCAATTTGTCCAAAAATAAAGGGTGAAACTGCCACGCACAGCAAGACTTTGGGATTGCACAGCTGAGAAACCAAATGTACATGTGTAGCAGACTTTATTTAAATCAATCTGCAATCAATACCTCAGTAAGCTGCTTGGAGAGTGTCATGTTTTCCTGAGTCTTCAACTGGAATTCTTCTTTCAATGCTTCACAGCCGCTACTGCTGTCACTAATTGACGCTTGCAATCTGTGAGAAACAGGTGTACATAGATGTTAAAACCGCGCCCCGAGTTCATTATATATAATTCTTTATCCCTACAGCCATTACACCAACTTCACTCTTTGTTTCAAATTTCCGAAGGTGGCATTTCCACTGTAAAGGAGAAAAGTGGGGTTTTTTAAAGCAATTTTTGTAACAATGTAAAGGGCACTTAGTGTGTATACATTTTATAAGAAAATCCCTCAACTTGCCTTTCAAGTTCCACTTTGCTCGGTGCTGCTTGTAAATCATTCTGGAGCTGCAAAATAGTTGATTCCGATCTAGAGAGGATACATCCAAATGAAGTTATGCAATTGTTGACTTAAATGTTTTTGTATTTATAGTTCATTTGTAATGGAACCCTCAGCATTGGACTTCCCTTTTTATTCTATTTCACAATTATTGCTTATTGTGTTCCTCATTTTGACTGGTGTTCAACTTGTGGTTGCAATTTTATGGATTGTTTCTGTATTCTGTTTATCAGGTAGAAATTAATCATAAAAATGACAATAAATAATCAATCTCCAATTAACATTTCCCCTCCTAACATACAGACCTGCTTGCAGGTTCACCATGAAAATAGTTATGAAAACAATTTATTTGTGGTTTATTACTTGATAAAAAAATATATCAACATTTTATATGAAGTCATTAGATGAAAATGAGTGGAGGCTTTAATTTCACCATTACACACAATAGTTTAATAACAAGTTTCTAAAGATGTTTACATTGTAAAAACCCAATCCACATGCAAGGCTCTGGTCTGAGGTG
Organism: Pisaster brevispinus; assembly: GCA_023634235.1. Taxonomy (NCBI): domain Eukaryota; kingdom Metazoa; phylum Echinodermata; class Asteroidea; order Forcipulatida; family Asteriidae; genus Pisaster; species Pisaster brevispinus. The sequence continues at coordinate 228,378 of JAMKCF010000105.1, forward strand.
GGATTCGAACCGAGTTCCACAGAGATGAAAGGCGGGGGAAGAAACCACTGAGCCAACCTGATCCCCCTCTAAGACAAAGGGATTGCCCTGGTATTTCTGGCATAACTGACTGCAGATTAGGCCACATGGAAACCCTTACAAGGTGCTGCTAGATGGGTCTCATGATTCAAACTTAGCATGCCTGTCTTGAAAATAATAAGCAGCCTCGCTACCATGGGCAGCGCGGGGGTACCTCTCGTCACTAACCCCTGGAAGGGGCACTGAAAATCAACTGATTGGCTAACCAAAAGTGACTGCTCTGGGCGCACGCTTGTTAAAAACATTCAGCGCTTGTAGGGCGCTTGCTGGGCGCTTAGTACCCGCGTGTAAAAATGCACGCTTTTCGACGCAATACATTTTAAATTAATCATATTTTTATATAGTCCCCCTAAACTGCACACAGTTAGACATATCACAAGATCAAAAAAGAATGAGAGAGCACTCTGCGTAATCTCCAACACAGAATGGATCAGCCACAGGACTAATTAAAATATCCAAGATATTTGGATATTTCAAAGTCACACTTCCAGGGGTTACAAGCAAGGTATTCTGGAAACGAAATAAATGGCGCGGTGAGATCGTACACCACTGGGAACGAGGTTGAATAACAAGTGCTTTGAGACAGCCGTAGATAAAGCCCTACATCACACCTGGTTATTACTACAACAAAACTGAGACAAAATACATATTTGTACTGATGCAACGATATTAAGTCTGACATTCCTCAGTATGTTTCTAGATGCAAGAATGAACATACAAAAATCTGACAAATACTCCCTCATCCAAAAACGGTCCCCTCTTGTGACACTCACGTTTGGTATTTATTCTGCAGTTCCTCGTATTGTTTCTTGACTTCTTTCTTTTCAGCTTCGCTAGCGAGTGACATTTCATCCATTAACATCTGAACCGAGACTAGCTCCTTCTTTAGAACCATGACGTCATCTGCTCCGGGCCTGAAACAAAAAATGGAGATATCACAGAGATAATAATAGTGTTGATTATAATATGCAGTTTTTAACCACTGTTGGGCTGGGTGTGTGCGTGTGTGTGTGAGTACAAGTGTGTCGTGACTGAGCAGTTTAGTGCATCAGACTCAAGTTCTGGTGGCTGAGTCAGTGTGTGGGTTCGAATCCCGAGCAAGACACTTAATAATTGTTTCTCTTCACCATGGGGTAAATGGGTCCCTGTAGAGATGGTGCTTGTAATTGATTCAGCTCGGTGCATTACATATGTGTCATTACAGGCTGTATACCCCCCAAGGGAGCTGAGATGGTTTAAGGAATGAAATAAATGGCCCAGTGACCAGGGGTAATAATGTTGATGCGCCATGAGCGTCACTGAGTGACGGATTTGAGCGCTATATAAGAAGCCACTATTATTATTATTATTATTGTTGTTATTATTAAGATAGAAATGTTGTAGAAATGCTTTCTAGTCCACAGTTGATGTAAAAACATTGTCATCGTTTTGTTTTTCTTTCTTGGGTGTGCCAAGAAACAAATTTCTTCATGGATTATGTGGTTTATTATAAAGTGTAATTATTTTATCCAGAATGAGGAAGGTCCAACGTTTAATTTCCCATCTGAATTGCCTTATAGCTCTTTATAAAAGTGGTAAAGGAAAATACAACAACTTATGATTTGGTTCATGAGCTATGCTTACTTTATGAATTATGCTTACTTCATGAACTATGCTTACTTCATGAATTATGCTTACTTCATGAATTATGCTTACTTCATGAACTATGCTTACTTCATGAATTATGCTTACTTCATGAACTATGCTTACCTCTGAAGCAGCTGTGACTGCAATGCTTTCATTCTTGAATCTCGGTCCTGCAATTCAATCTAGGAGGATTCAAAGAGCAGGACATACTTAGGAGCTAGACCATTTCTGACATGGAGGAGGACTTTGAATTGGATTCAATTGTTAATGGGGAGCCAGTGAAGTGATTGAAGGGACAATGGGAGACTTTGGAACGCAAGGTGGCAGCAGACTTACCAGGTAAATTTCCATTGTAGTTTTGAGCAGGCGTTTATTATCGAGAACAATAGATTTACCTGGTAAGTGTGCTGCCACCTAGTGTCCCCAAAAGTCTTGCATTAAGCGTGCACTGTTTTGAGTGGAACATTGGATGTTGCTGGCGATCGGTATAGGAGACTGTAACATTGTACATAGTGAGTAACATACATGTATCAGCCATCTCTTTCTTTTGTGATAAGTGTAAGCCAGGTCAACAGAACACAAATAAGACTCTTCAAGTCTTAAGTGTTTGTGGACATGAAAATCATTTTTGTTTCCTTTTGATGGCTGAAAGTTCCCCAAAATGTACGGTAAATACGCACTAGACTTGCACTTCCAATACAACATGTCATGCAGCCTCATTAGGGGTCAAATCAAACAAAAGACATGGTTGAAAATGGCGCTTCGACCAATCACCACACATACTGCTTTAAGGCAAAGTATACCTTTGGTTTTTGGAACCATTCCGTTGTTTTGGAAAAAAAAAAAAACAGTAAAACTAACCAGTGAAACTTAAATTTCAAAAGGTGGTAGCATTGTTGAGATATTGCTGAAAATCTGGAGCGGTTACGTGCACGCGGGAAGAGTAATCAGTAATTGGAATACACAACTTGAGAAACGTGTCACGTAGAAACGTTTCTCAGATGGAATGTTTTTTGAATCCCTCTCTCTAAAACCGCATTCCTTTGAAGGGGATTGTTTCTCAAAATGACTTAAACTTTATTGACAGCTGCACAGCTTCTTTTTTTTTATGGTCATTAATTTTTGGAGTAATTACCAAAGGAATACCCTCCCTTTAAAATGCACGCAACTTAAAACATTAAATATACTTTAGTTTTAACTCACACACATTGACATACATGTAGCATTACTGACCCCACTTTCACAGTGCAACAACATCTATATCAACCCATTTTAATTTGGTTTCATTTGTCCTGTACCAGTGTTTTCACACACACCGTTGTAGTGGCTTACTATTGTTGTTGTATTATTCCCTTTTTTGAAGAATTTCCCTGTGGGGACCAAGTTGAACATTGTGGGGACTTTGTTCCATTGTATAACTGTATAAAAGTCCCCACAACAGTTTGTTTGCCTACCCACTTTTATGCTCGGGTACGTTTAAGGCAAGGCTTTAACTTGCGTCACAGTGACATTTTGCATAGTTTGACATAATTGGTCAGAGATGACTGTAGTGCGTTAACCAAATGAATGCTGGGCGTATTTGCATCCCAGTAGTGGCATAAAACACTGGTACGGGACATCTACAACGAATTTGCCTATAGCTGACACAAAAGCACACTGCGCCTCTCCTATGACATTCCATGTTTAAAGTCTTCACCTTTATGTAAGACTCCTAGTAAAAAGGTCTACAGGGGTTACAGGATTACAAACATTCGTTCCGCTTAGCCCCTGATCTACCCTGGCAAATGGGCATACCCCGGGGAATAGCCACCCCTGCTCTGGAGTAGTGGGTAAACAAACGGGGATAAGAGATACAGTGTGAAAAGGGCTATTCCTGTTTCAATATTTACTGTTAACTAATAATTCACAGTGGTTATTACGTTCCAACCAAAATCAATCGTGAAAACCAGACAGTTGTTGAAAATAAAGTTCAAATAAACTAATAAAATTACAGGTACTGGGAAAATACATGCAATGAAGGGGATACAAACAAACTTTAACCACTTCATGGTGGATAATGTGTATTCCACCAAATTTTTCTGAACTGACTTACAGAGGATGTTTTTCCTGCCTGGAAAAACTTTGGAAAACCCTCAAGTTTTTGCAGTCAGCCGGCTGGCTGATGTGAATATATCATTGTGTAGCTACGCTTTGTTTCACCCGTACAAAGAGGGACAGAAGGTACTGGAATTTATGGTTGTAATCTTCCTTTTTGCAGGGGTTATTGTGTAATTGATTTCAGACCTTTGACCTATTGGTATACAAATGTGACATGCAATAATTGGACAAGCTGCCTTTATTGTTCATCATTGTATTCAGCTCAATTGGAGGTAAGTTCGAGCATTCTGAGATTCCCGCATACCATGGCAGATTATTGGCCGTGAATTACGGCCAAAGTTTTGCGATTCACTCATATTTTCTCACTCGAAAACATCAAGTCCCAGTGCTTATTATGGAACCCTTTTTGTCTTTCCTTTGTCAAGTCATGGCTTCATTGTGAAACTGTTATTTTCAAATGAAAATGATTACTCCGGAGGAACAATTATTCTGAAAAAATAAAACCACGAGGAGACACGGAAACATTTTCAGAATACTGCCCAAAGTGGTTAATCGGTGACTGGTCAGCACAACAGGGCCTCAATTCATAAATACGCTTACCACACACACATTTGCTAAGCATGGCAAAATACCCCTCAAACAAAACACAAATATAATGAACATTAGACGTAGCAGGTTCATCGCTGCTACATACTTAGCAAATGAAAGTGTTGAGCAATATTTTCTATTAATGGCTTCACGACATTGGTTCCACACTAAACGTGTATAATCATTCAAGTATGCAAGCGGGAACATACATGCTTCAAGGCAAGGTATACCTTTGGTTTTTGGAACCATTCGATTGTTTTAATCCTGTATAAATGTAGATATATACAAGAAACCAACCTGTGAAAATTTCTCTTCAAAAGGTGGTAGGATTTTTGAAATACTGCCAAAAATCTGGAGCAGTTATGTCCACGCAGGCAGAATAATCCGTAATCGGAACACATAATCTGAGAATAGCTTCTGCTTCTCAGATTGAAATGTTTTGACATTATCAACAGCTGCAGTGCTTCTTACCAAGTAAGTTTCTATGGTCATGATTTTTTGGAATATTTACCAAAAGGTATGCCCTCTCTTTAACCTAGCTTTGTTGTGTATTCAATTTACTTACTTTAGCAGATACCTAGATGAGTAAACAAATAGACTAGCATGAATTGTCTTCAAGAAATATTAAATAACAATAATCATTTGCAGTTCTTACATGACACTTTATCACACATGAGGGCGTCTCAAAGTGCTCATTACTTTTTCTACAAGGTATCCGGAGCTATGTTCAAAATGTAAGACCCATTTATTTACATAGTACATTGTAATGGTTTACAAGGTGCTGTGGTGCAATCTACAGTCAGCCAGACCAGACAACACTGGGCAAACCCCTTCTCTTAACAAAAGGCACTGGGTTCTGTTATGAGCATTACACAATACAGGTGACCTATATATTTACGTCCCACCCGAAGGAAGAAGCAATAATCGCCCTCAAAGTTTAACAAGTTGTATTTTGAGTTTTACACATGCGATAGATACGCAGCATGTGATATGGTATTTTGGCTGGTCGCCTCATTCTGGTAAGCAAAATTGTTCTGTGCTTAGCTACCTTTTTTTTTGCTTAAGCATCACCATAGAATGTTAAAAGCCAGTGGAAATTGCCAAAATTAGCACGTAAGCAGCTGAACAATCTAAGGTCTGAAAGCTTGTTTGATCAACCCCATGAAGGGTCTACACTGTTTAGTTTAGTTTTATGAGTGTATGCCCTTTAGTGGTGTAATGGTAATACCATCAGAGTGGGGACAGTAGAACAAAGGAATACAAAAGGGACAATGCTGTCCTCACATTGGAATCCTTTGTATTTTTGTGTCCTCACATTTTTGTGTGTGCTTAGTCTATGGAGAGTGTTAAGTTAGAGGGACAAAGGAAAGTCCTCACATAGATAGCAATAAATTGATGGTTGTATTGAAGTTAAATTTCTCACCTGAGTTTGTTTCATGGCTTCCTTTAAGCTATTGTGAATATCACACTCTTCATCAAGCTTAGATTTTAGGGTCACCATCTCCGTTGCCTGGAATGTCACAACAAAGTAAGAACACTTGGTAAAAAATTAGTCCACCACAAGAAATTGATACTTCCGGGTTTGTTTTTAACTTTTTCAGTGGCTATTCAACGGGATCAGCTGCCAAGTTGTTTCATTAGTCCGTCAGCTTTTTAACTAGTCCACATTTTATATAAAAAGGGATGCTTTTCAACACTAACTGGACAGTTGGACCACTTGGAGTGAATTCTACTGGGTAGAGAATTTTAAAAAACTCAAAATAATAAAACAAATTGGGGGTGGGTTTTTTTTTTACCAGAGAGGCAGCCTTTTGCTCCATGGAATCTTTGACAGCCTTGTAAGCCTTGCCATTCTGCATTGCTTCAGTTAGCTGTTGACGAAGTAAGATCACTTCAGAAGACACTGTCAAGACAACAACAACAACAACAACAACAAAAACAGTCAATAGGGTCAATCTAAAAAATATTGGAAGGAAATCGAAAAAAGGGCTACAGCAGCTTCTGGAAAACGGATCCCTCTGTCCTTGAAAGATATTCTCTTTGAGGTGGGTTAAACATACAATAGCTATCGGTTCTCAAATACTCTCATATTTCTCGAAAAGCAAACGGTGAGACGTTTTACATATGGCCCTTATGATATTTATGATTCTTTTCAAACAGGAGATGAAGCTGCATCTAATTAAGAGTTTTAAGGCTTTTTCCTTTTGCTTTTTTTTTTTTTTTTTTCATGTAATGTAAACAGAGCAGATCAAACACTGCAAATAATCACTGATGATATCACTCACTGATTGTTGTTTTTTGTTATTTAATAAAAGAGAGAAAATAAAATACAAATCTGTAGGTATGATTTATTATTCTCATTATCGTATTAGTATATCTTTCTGTTAATATACCGAAGGACCCTCAAAAGCAACTAGCTCTGTAACCCGTAGGATTGAAGATACCTGTGTAGAGAAGATAATGAAGACATGCCAGTTTTAGATGTGGGAGGAAATAGGGACAAAACCATGCGATCATAAACATGCAAGGCTCCAGATTCTGCAGCCGATTTCACGAAACGCTAGGATTAATCCTATCTCGAGTTAGGACGAGTAACTAGTCCTAACTTAGGATTAATCTTGAGGTTTACATGTTACAGTGCAAGGCTGGGACTCGTCCTAAGTCCTTTAGATTAATCCTAAGTTAGGAAGAGTTTGGTGAAATCGACGGCTGGGGAGTAAATTCAGTCCTATCCTCTTAGTTTTCTATAAACACACCATGTAACCAACTGTGAAAATTTCATCAAACTGAAATGATAACATGTTTTATTGGTAACAACAAAAATGTTGCGGAGTGTGTCATAGCCGAGTTGTCGAGTGCGCCGAATGCAAGTTCTGGTGGTTAAGTCATCGGGGTGTGGGTTCGAATCCCGGTCATGACACTTGTTTCCTTGAGCAAGATGCTTTACTATAATTGCTTCTCTTCACCCAGGGGTATACAAATGGGTACCTGCAAGTGTAGAGGTTGATATTGTGTTTGAAAAAGCCTTTGGAGCGCCACGGCAGCCCCCGGGCTGTATACTCCCCAGGGAGCTGAGAAAGATTAAAGGAATGTTTGCCCAGGGCAATGATGTAAAGCGCATTGATACGTTATTGTAAATGCGCGATATAAGAATCAGTTATTATTAGGTATTATTATAAGTTCATGTTCACATTGGTATACATTTGATTGCTGCGGTCAAAATAAGCAACAATAATTTTGGAGGCTTTCAGGTGCTGTTTTCCAGACTCTGACGATATGTCAGATGGAAATATTTCTCTAGAGGATTGGTTACTATTTCTAGTAGAACTTTATGGTAGAGAGATTGAAACAAATATTTTTTGTTGATGATGATTTCCAATGTACAGGTACTTTGTCTTCAAATTTAGATCATGGCAAAACACTCCCATTGACAAGTTACTTTAGTCAACCCAGAAGCCAGACTAATTTAATTTCAAATACTCCGAACGACTTACATAGAGATCTATCTTCTTCTCCTCGTTTACGATTTTCATCACCTCCTTCCGATGGTGGCTAAAAAAAAAAAAAAAAAGCAATCAAAAATAAAACAAGCAAAAGCCAAGGATCAATTTGACAGATACTGGTGGTATTTGTCCATTACTAGTAGTAGTAAATTGAGGTACTACTTTTTGAACTGACTTGACAAAACCATCTTGAGTAATTTCTAGGCAACAAGATTAACAGCGTATACAAAGGACTCAAATTTGGGGACGAAAATCCACAAGACCTCAGGGCATGGAACTCAACATTGTTACTGGACCAGAATCATATTATGAGGAAAATACTTTCTACTTCTTATGGGTAATACTTTCATACTCAACAGAATTGAAAGATATTTATCAGACTCAAATTCAACATGTTAAAGTAATTTGAGTTGAGGTATTCTTATTCAAAAACAAAAGACTACCGGAATTGTCCAGTCCTAGGTTTACTAGCCCAACGTTAAAAGCACTGGCCAGACCTGTGCCCAATCTCAAAGGGCTGCTTAAGCAGAAAATATTGCTTAAATAATTTCTGCTAAGAAACAGTAAGCAGGATACCAGTCACAAATGCTACATATGAAATGATATTTTAACTGGTAACCTTTTTCTTGTTGTGCTTAGCTAATTTTTGTGCTTAAGCAGCTCTATGAAATTGGGCCCTGATACACATCTCAGCTAGATTAGACTGAATGCCATTTGGCAAAACCACAGATCTGATTTGTATCATTTTGTTTAACTTCATTAATAAAAACTAACCTGTCCGTGCTGAAGTTTGTCAACTTCTTTTTTCAATTCTTCTGAATACCACTTTTCCTCCTAGCAGAAAATAAAAATAACACAGCATCAAGAACAAACACCATTACATTTACAAAAATGAGAATACAAAAGAGCATTCAGTACTTTCAGAAACTATCTTTGTCTCTCACTGCTACAACAATGATGGGCATTTCATGGTGTGTCGTGGCCGAGTGGTCAAGTACACTGGTGTTTCTGATCAGCCGAGTGTGGGTTCGAGTCCAAGTCTTGACACTAAGTAAGATATTCAACCATTATTGCTTCATTCTTCAGATGGGACGTAAAGCTGTAGGTACCGTGTGTTGTGTAATGCACGTAAAAGAACCCAGTTGCACTTACCCCCAAGAGAAGGGGTTCGCCTCGGTGTTTCTGGCAGTGGCTGCTGAATGCGCCTTTTAAACTCTTACATACATAGGTCTAATAATGCACAAACTTCAAAAACCTGTCTTAAAAGTGTTTCTCTTTGTTCCATTGTCTTAAGTACCCTACCTTTAGTGACACCCGTAGATCTTCTAACTCTTGTCTCAATGCCAATACATCACCGTCCCTTTTAAAATAAGGACACATGATGAATTGAAAATTAAATATTAGTGGAACATCAACAGGGATTAAGCCATTCTGGCCTGTATTGGCAGTTAACAAACTGCTACAAGGAAAGCATTTTCCCAGCTTCCAATCGTAAGTGCCTAATAGTGCCAAGTACATAATATTGTTTGTTTACTTATTGTATGGTTTATTCAACCACAAGGCTGACACTATTCCAATTTACATAGTTTGAAATTCAAAAATTCACACAAACTTACAATTTACATGAAACTCTTCATGCCAAACATCAACGATGACTTTCTGAACCTCATTTTCAAAATTACAACTAAAGTAGCTCATAAACTATTTATTCTTTGAACGAATTTCTATGTAACTGATGTAAATCTTGAAATGAATGGACAAGACAGGTTTACAAATGAACCAAAAACTTACCTGTTCTGTCATGACAGAGGTGTAGCAAAACAGTCGTTCCATGGGTACAAAACAAAACACACAAAGCATTGGATTAATATTTATTTCAAACACACCTTGATCAATTCTTACGACCGAGTAGGTTTTTTAAAATGAAATATAGATATTCCACAGCAAGAATAACCTAATCACAGACAGATATTAAACTACTAGCCTGTCTTGTCATAATGCACTAATAAACTTGATACAGAATATTTAGTATTTTTTATGTTAATCTCTGATTACTCATATTTAGCACAATTGTGTACTATTTTTGTGTATTTGCTATAAAGAGTCAGCCAATTAATCTGTAAACAATCAATATATTGTTTTTTACATTCTGAAGAAAACTCAAAAACCTGCTTAAAAGCTGGCCTGCTGCTTCGTCCTTATAAGGGCAAGGCAGTTTCTCATAAAATAAAGGGCAGGTCTAAGTCTATGAGGAAAATGAAAGGTTGTGGTTTTGTTTTGCTTTTTTTTTTTTTTTTTCAAAACGTGCAGCAAAAGGTTTTGGCGGGTAATGGACCCGGAAAATTGGGACCGGGTACCCGGACAGTCGGTCGGGTACCCAAGTACAAGTCACAGGCTTAATTAGGCCTGCAAGGGGCACCCATGACTGAATCCATGAGTAGTGCTCAATGGTGAAGTTAAGTAAGGTTGCAGCTACCAGCTACCAGTTAGTCAACATAGATGAACACCAACCTTTGATGAATGGCTCCCTGGGGATTCGACCTTAAGAGGTGTAGTGGGTTCTTCCTGAGGACTGGGAGCATTATGATCAGATTCCCAATGCATTTGAAGCTGTTCGGGTGAAGACAGGGTGGCCATACACACTGGACAAATAAAGCCCTGTCAAAACAAACAAACAAACAAATAAATAAATCCAAAGCAGTGACAATATTGTTGATCTATAAGGAACACAAATTTGAAAAAAGAATAATTGAGGATATTATACTATGATTATAATAAAAAGATGTAATATTTGCAGTGGGGATGAAGAATTTAATTTTGGTTACTTCCCTTACACCGGCTCGGGAAAGCACTGAGCGTACAGTGCTTAATACACATCGGTGTACGGGAAATAACCAAAACTAGATAATAATAAAGCTATCATTTCTGGTAATGAAACCAAGGATGCCTCACAAGTGACCTTAATCACTGTAGCTCGCAAGCCTGAGGAAACCTGTAAACAAGGGTATAAAATGCTACTAATGCTATCTTGCCTCTTGTTCTCCTGCTGCAGCCACTGGACGAGGCTGCTGGGAAGCGTTGCCTGATGATCTACCAGCCTGTTGGATAATGACAATTGGGAAACCCATATTTTATCAACTTTTTTCACAAGGCGTGCTCACACACAAAGACTACAAGATTTCTGGTTGGTGCAGTGTCGTCTGAAATGTCTCCTAATTTAATTAATTCCAATATTCCCATTTAACAATAGGACCAGAAACAGATGACTTTAAAGTATCAACCAACCAGGATCAGAATAATGATAAAAATAATAAGATTTATAATAAAATGGCATTCTTCAAGGTGTTCTAAGATAACAAGGGCAACAGCGTAGCCAGGACTTTTTTGGTAGGGGGAGGGGGCACAACTTTGAAGTGGGGCAAAGCTTTGAAGTGAGGGGGGGGCAGGGAGACTGGGTTTGTCATGGGGGGAGTCATGCTTTTATTTTGGAATGGGGACGCTGCAGTGGGCCACCAGCCTCTTACAATGGCATTTTGTTGCCCTGAATTGTTCACTACATTTTGATAATACAAACACGCATTTTCCTCTTTTTTCAGGGCTCTTCTTTTAATTTTTATTTTTGTGAGCACTATTGCAACTTTTTTTGTGGGGGGAGCACCTAGGCAATGCTAAGAGGGCACTGGGAATTTGGGGGGGCACGTGCATTCTGGGTTATTTAATCATGTGCATCACACAACGGGACCCATGGCTTTACGTTTCGTCCTGCGTCCACCAAAGGATGAAGCAATAATCAATAATGGTTCTTGCTTAAGTTTCTTGCTTGTTGAAAACACAAGTGTCAAGTCAAGACCAGGAATCAAACCCATGCTCTGCTCTGATCAGAAACACAGAAGGCAAAACATGAGTTTGGTGCTCTGGATTTTTTGGACCACTCGAGTCTCGGCCACGACACACCATATTTTTGACTTTTTATTGAATGTTTCACTTCAACACACATCAAGTTCATTTCTAGCAGAACATGATTGCAAAATTGCTTTATTAAAGATGTATGGATAAACAGACAAATCTTCTCTCAATCTCTGGGTAAAAATGAAAATTTGTAAAGGTCTACATCGAACTTTGATCATTTCATGTCGATGCTGTTGCTACTACCTACTAGTACTACTTACTACTAGTACTACACCGTAGTACCAGTACATGTTTAAGTACGTGTTAGTTAGTTAGTGTTATATTATTCATGACTGTCGGAAATACGAGACTCACAGCAAGCTTATAACAATCTGTTTATATCCTGACCTGGGCTCAAAACTTACCTCAACTGCTTCCTTCGTTTTCTTCTTAAATCTCTTTAGCGCTTCCATCGTGGGGCGTCAGTCTTGTTGGTGTTAGTATTAATAACCAAATGAATATACGATCAATGTTATTCTAGAGTCTCAATTAATTAAAGTTGATCATTAAATTAAGGGTGGTCGGTGTGTGTTCCCCTCCCTGTAGTGCTGTCCACTCCCATCACTTGTTTTGTTGGTCGGTCTGCAAATTTTCCCGAAACAATAGAGCGCCCTCCTTTGAACCTTGTTTTGGGAGTATTATTGGTAGAGCCCGTTCATAATACGTTAGATGTGCGGGCTAGATTGGGAAAGAAGGCTGCAACTTGTACAAAATCATTGGTTGTAATTGTGGGAAACAGATCGCCATAAATTTTCTGTAATGTTATGTAAACTTTGTATTTTATTTTTAAATTTTTGAAAACCCAAAACGGGACATGTATAGGATGACACAGAGACACGGCCCCTGGCCTTGAGACCGAGCTGTCTATAGCCAGCTGGTGGGGGGATGACGGAGAAACTATAAAAGGTCGTAGGCCTATCCTATTATAGAGGCTACGGCGACGCCCAAGGCCGGATCACGGCGTCATCATGTGTTGAAGTATAGGACTTCCTTAGCAACACCCTTAGCAAGTAGCCGTAGTCATAGCCGCCATCGGATACGGCCTATTCTGTGTCTCATTTAAAAAGTAAGGAATAACAATCAATTAATTGCTTCCTGTAAAGCTCAGAAAGGAGCCAAACTAGGCTAAATTTCCTGCCGGTCTCTGCCGGGTTTATGTCAGCAGGATGTGAAAAGGTTCAATTTCGACAGTGTAGCATGCATAGATGAAAAGTCATATGCCTAATAGGGCTGTACTTTTATTTGAATCACGCTTAAGACAACAAATCCGTTCTTTCCACCAGAATGTAAATGTACCCCATGTCTAGTATAAATAAATATCACTGTTATAGTCCGCGTGCTGTTGCTGGGCAATTCCCTATCAACATTAGCGGTAAGCATAATACAGTATGAAAACGTTAACAGTTTCGCGCAGGACCCGGGGAGCCCAGTTCTGAGGTATACCACTTCTTACTGTGATGTGAAACTTTGCATATGGTGTGGATATCATTATGAGAAAAAAATAGAAGTTTAATTTTGGTTCAGAGAAGAACCGGTGTATTGTCTCGACGTTTCTTCTGAAGACGAGCAGAGTGTACCGCTCGAAACGTCGAGACCACACCGGTTCTTCGCTGAACCATTATGTACCCACAATTAAGTTTACTTTAACTTCTATGTACAGTATAGTTTGTTTTTTCTTATACCAGTTCCTATCACACATCGGTGTGAAGGATAAAAAATACCACACACGAATTTTCCTTTATCATCCACTTATTACATCCACATTTAGTGCATTTATTGAATGCAACGATTTAAAAGTTAAAGGTTATACACCATGGACAAAGAAAACCAGATTCTCTCATCAAGGTATGATTAATTAATAAATCAAAACTATCGTAAATGTTTTTGCTTCAGTTGTTACTTTTCTAAATTGCTTCTTGCCAGCTGAAGTTATTATTCTTAGCCTGAAATGCAGTTTTAAAGGGAAATTGCATTATTGGTAATTGTTGTATTTTTTTTAGTAAATTTGGTTTTGTGGTGTAAGATTTAAAATGATATATCGTTCTACCATGGAGGAACCTTTCCTCCATGGTTCTACTAACATGTTTACATTAATTTTTTGACTCGACTGCCAAGAAAAGCGAAAGCAAAAGCGAATGGTTTCAATTTTAAGCTGCCAGACAGACATTGTTGTTTTAAAACTCACACTTTCAAACGATGGTCGGCCGACCATCGCTTCAAAAATTCACCCCAAAAATTTTATTTCTCTTTAAAATTGGGAAACTATTTCACTTGATACTTGGAAATAATAGGCCATGTACTTTCAGTTAAGTTTGGTGTAACAATTTGGAAGTAGGCCTACTTTTTAAAAATCGTGTCTGCAAATAATGCAATCTACCTTTAATTATATACACTAATTGAATTATCACCGCCTTGCCTTGTTATGTAGAATCAACTTAAATAACTATTTTAGCGACAATTAAAAGGGGAAGAAAAACAATGATTTTCTGAGGCAATACATTTATTAATTCCCATCTTCTAGTGGTCAACGAACACACTAGACAAAAAACATAATATACTATGGGAAATGTCATCAAATCCAATAGAAAAATTTCCCGATGTTCTGCACACGTTTATATTGGGCTTATTTCGAGTGTGGCAACCAAAATAAGCAACTCTCAGGGGGTCAACAAGTCTACTGAACGGAAATAAAGAATTGTAGGCGTACTAGAAAGGTATAACATTTTTATCTCAGTGAACTTTTAGATTGGAATTATGCAACTTGTATTTAAACCATCTCCCAACTTTGTTTCCACAAATGTTACACCTCCCTTCTTGGTTACATTATACGATTTACAGTCTTGCAGTCTTGCGATTGGTTTATTATGTTGAGAAAGTATAAGAGTTTTAGGCTAATTGAATAAAAAAGTACTCTTTGACCCCGACGTGATTCGAACACGCAACCTTCTGATCTGGAGTCAGACGCGCTACCGTTGCGCCACGAAGTCACAGTTAATATTGAGCCGCTAATTATTGAATTCATACATAAGACCACCCAGGTACAGCGTGCAGTATGTCAGAAATAATATTATTTATATAAAGGAATAGCACTATTTATATGTTAGGAAATCAATATAATAATGGGGATGTAGTTCCGTGGTAAAACTTCATGTTACCACATCACCATACAGGTCTAAAGGTACACACCGTATTTGTTAATGAACATTAGTGTTATATCAGTTTTATCATACAGGCGGTTTATCCGTTATAATAATGAGTTCATTTGACATTGGTATTGCATCATACTATTATGATAAGGACACGCGGCCTGCTGCACGGTAGATAACCGCTGTAGATAGGTAGTCCGGTTTATGCACGGCCTGCGATTAAAAACCAACTTCTAGACTTGTGGACAAGTCGTTAAATGTCTGTTGCGGTGATGTAACGGCTCTCCCGCAACTATCTCGCGAGAATGCTGCTCCGCGCGAGACTACTGCTCCCTCAACTACGGTCTACAATGTGTACAATCCGATAGCGGTTTGTGCAAGGCCCTGTGGGCTCTTCATCAGCCGATTTCGTACGGAAGTATCTGATTGTACGTAAGTCGTTAAATGGGACCGTAGTCCCGAGAGCAGTAGTCTCGCGCGGAGCAGCAGTCTCGCGAGATAGTTGCGAGAGAGAGCCGTTTCGCTATCACCGCAACAGACATTTAACGACTTGCCCACAAGTCTAACCAAATTTTGAATAATTAATTCTGTATTACATAAATTAAGTAACTTCCAAGCTGGACCACTGAAAACGGGGTTTGATTTTCAAAATTTAAATAAGTTTGAACACGGCAGTGAGAGCCCGCAAACAATACGCTATTCCGTCCGATTGGTTTGAGGTACGTACATACAATTATCGTCACAGCAGCAACACGTGCGTGACGTGTTGATTGAGCACAGAGTGCGACCGATTCACTCAGTTTCTTATTTGGATTGCAGGGCCCACTTTCACAGAGATGCATATTAAAGTAGAAAATATTGTTTAACATTTTTTTTGCTAAGCAATTAGCAAAACTGATCAGGATATCAGTTCCCTTTTTTACATGTAGAGTGGTATTTTAGCTGGTAACCTTATTCTTGTAAGCATCATCGAAGATGTCAATGAGAAATAGCATAACATTATTTAATGAATTGATGTACATGTCCCTTCAGGGTCACCGTTCATGTGGGTCGATCCAGCAGCCAGTTCAAACCGCCTCTTCCAGAATTGTCAATAAGGAACTATTGACAATATTCTCCCAGTGATAATGAACAGCTTTATGAAATATGGGCCACGGTCAAAATGCTTACCATTAACATCTTACAAATATCGTTTTTATTCACATATTAAATTCTGACATAAACTGCATGCACACGCAAACCTGCCATTTAACAAAGGTACACTAATGTTCCGAAATTTACTGTAAATAAATATATTACAAGAACAGTATTCTCTCACATAATTATAAAACTAAAACAAATCGAATTTTGCAGACAAATTAGAAAATAGTTGACAAACACTAATGATAAGTATTTTCATTCCCCAGATACAGATTAGTTCAAGCACACGTGCCAAACAGCCTTTTGACGAATCATAAAACGTCAATACCTGGTTCTTTCTTGATCACGTGTTTTCAAAGGTTCGCTGTTTAATATTGTGTTTATTAAAAAACCAGTGGATAAAGAGACAACATTTTGTAATAAGGGACTAATGGTTTACGCATCTCATGTTGAACACATTGTCCTGCACCAACCTTCCGGGTCAGAATTGACTCGGATCAAGGTCTCGCGGGGCCTGACTCGTTTCTGGGTTATAGCATGACCCGGATCAAAGTGTCAAAGTGACTCAGAAATGGATCAAACTGACGCAGAAGCTGAGTTAAAATCCCATTTTTCACCACTTTCCGGGTTAGCGTGACCCAGAAATGGGTCAAGTCCCTTGGGGCCCCAGAATTCTGACCAAAGCGTTTTTAGAGGTGGCAGTTTAAGTTTAAAAGAAAAGAAAAGAAGAAGAAGGAAAAAACGGGAAAACAAAATAGAAACACTATTATTCAGTTGTTAATGATTTTACACAAACAACTTAATTAACACATTCATACACAATTTTTTAGTTAACTTACAAACTGCATGCTCAACGAAACTACAGTTTTGAAATTATTGTTATACTATAAACATTATGGCGAAAATCGCAAAGAACGTCGCATTAATTCACGAAAGTACTTACCTGTTTAATAACACTGTTTGTGTGAGATCCCTTCAACTCCACTAAGCAAAATGTACATCATGTATAGCTCTTTGGCGACTACAACTACAGCTACGGCTTGATCGCTGCGTCGTCGTGCAATTAAGTAGCAGACGTCCTTTGCAACACCCTTAACAACAGTCGTAGCCGTAGCTGTAGCCGTACATTCGGATACTGCCTCAATTGAGACAATATTTCTTTCCGTATAAAATGATTACCATGCGCCCGGGCATGGCTAAACATTTTATTTTTTGGAGAAAGTAGTAAGCTCAACGGAAACTATATATGCATATAATTTCATGACAATGGGGCAATGTCACACAAAGAAATATTCCAAATACAACTTGAAGGCAACTATAGCAGTGTGCAAGATAACACTTTTGGTAGCAGAACTGGAACTGCACTTGGAAAAATGTCTCTTGTGCACAAGAGGCATTTTGCCAACATGTTGCCCGATCATTGTATAATGGTCACCTTTATCGGTATGATCACCCCAACCATTATTACCCTGGTTGGAATTATTGCCCTGATCAGTATTATCACTCTGATCGGTATTATCACTTTGATCAGTGTTATCACGCCGATCAGTATAATTACCCTGATCAGTATCATAACCCTTATCAGTATCATCACTGATTAATATTATAACCCTGACCAGTATTATCACCCTGATCAGTGTTGTCACTTTGATCAGTAGTATCACCGTCTGATCAGTATCTGATCACTGTTATAACCCTGAACATATCACTGCTGGCTATCACCCTGATTGTTATCACCTCCCTGATCATTGTTATTACCACTCTGATCATTATTATTATTATCACCCTGATCATTATTGTTATCACCCTGGTCATTATTATTATCACTCCGATCGTTATTATTATTTGGATCTTCGTAATCACCTTGCTTAACCGATACATCTGAATCAGAATTCATCTGAACACTCTTTCGTCTCATCTTCATTTTACTGCCTGTAATTTGCTCCCGTTGACATTGCAGTCCGGCTGCCGAGCCTTCCATTCTGGCGTCGTTGACGTACACACCGTTCAGGTTACAATCGAAATGTTGGCATTTGCCGTACCACCAACCTCCTTCGGGAATCTGATCAACGCATTCTGAACTCAGCTTCGCATCTAATCGATCTCTCGTAGAAAACGCTCTCATGTTACTTGATGCAAGAACATTGTCTTAGAGAAAGAGGGGAACAAAGTACATTTTACTAAGTAACCCCCAGTAAATACTTCTATGATGGAGGATGAAAGGTACATTAAAAGTATAGAATTGGAATTGATTAAGCAAGGATTAAGTGATTCTTAAAACGCACATCTATAGGTGAAACTACGGAAGCCGGTTAGTGCCAGAGGATAACAGATGAACTTTTTTTTTACATGTAAACATTTGAGTGTCCTTTGACCGCCAGATAATATTCTGGCGGTCGCCACTTATCTTATTACCTCCCCCTCGGACCTCCAGGTCTTGGTCTCGTTCTGGGATCATCAGGTCTCGATTACAACACTGATACTTATCTGGGCGCCACATTTCTTGCACCTGACATTATAATCATCTTGCGGCGGCCACCTATTTACGAATTTTTTGCCCAATTTAATGGAATTGCATTAAAATCCCAGCCATAGTGAGAGAGAGAGCAAGCCCACGTGGGTCAGGGCTATGCCACCGAATGAAAGCGCCACATACAACAAAATAAATAATACATTTTGAATTAACAAAATGGTCGCATGCGTAATCTGATGTTTGTTCTGTATTGTAATTATGTGGCGGCCTCCAGATAAATATTTGACGGTCACCAAATGTAGCAGCGGCCATATCAAGGGCACAGAAACTTAGCAATGGGCCTGTAAAAAAAAAACAACAACAACAATAGGCGTTCGGCTGTTGCCTGCAACACCTAAAAATCTGGACGAAAACAAAGGTGGTTTCGGCGGATAGCCAAAACTCCCAAAATAGTTCACACCCCTGGCACAATCAGGCTTCCGTATGAAACAACTTAAATATTTGTGTGTACTCTTTTTCAGGAAACGTCAACACCTGTAGAACTTTGATACCTACACTTTATCTTTGTAAATTTATTGCTATTTTAAGTTTAAGTCTCCTTAAGTTTTTCACAGAAATTAAGCGGCCATGAAAGACAGGAGGATCCAAAAACTACATACCATAGCTGTCGATCGAGCTGCCAACATGAATGACGTACATTGGGCCAGTGACATTGAATTCTGCAAAACGAACATGAATGTCTCCCTCGGACGTTTCCTGGTCCACGACCAAATCCCACTCTTCGGTATCTGACTCTGTGAACGATCGGAGCTTCTTATTCCCCCACCAGAACTCTCCCTGTAAGTCCCCGAAACCTGCCTCGTACTCCGACCAAGTTTTGTTGAAGTCGACGGAACCATTGATGCGTCTTTGAAAGACCTATAGAGAGACACGCGAGTCAAAAACAACTAGAGACTATTTTCAGAAGCACATTACAAAAGACGTACAAAATGAACGTACAAAATGAACATACAAGTAAACGGTTCGATACATTTTAAATAGCCCCCATATTGTGTATCTGACCTCTATTGCCCCCTCCCCCAATGAAACTGGCTGGCAACGCCACTGGGCATAACCCCTTACGGCAGGACCAAATTTCATCTGCTTATAAGCACAAGAAGTAGCTAATTAAGAACAACATGATTACCAGAATGATGTTACCAGCCAAACTACCATGTGACATGTACCATCTGTGACTGGTGTCCTGCTCATTTCTCCTAAGCAGAAATTTTGTAAGCAATATTTCCGCTTAAGCAGCTAATGAACTTAACTGGGCTCGTACTTCATTGTAAAACAATAACTTGTGCAAAATGTCATAGAGACTAATTACCATATAACCGTGGTCAGGTGTCTCCATGTCACAGTACACCTCCACGGGTTCCTCTTCATGTATGATAGTGTACACTCCACTGGTTGTATATCCGGCATCCATGACTTCCTGACAATCCGCATACGGCGCCCATTCAAGGGAAGCTGAGACGACACATCAAGAAAGATGCAGAGGGTAATTATTCCAAATAAGCAGTAATCAACTTGACCCTTTTACGGAAGCGTAGTGTCGACACACACAAAAATCCGCTCTTATCGAGTACGTACGCGATAAAGTAGGCCTACGTACGCGATAACTATCGCGTACGTACACGATAACCCCGGACTTATCGTGTACGTACACGATAGTTATCGTGTATGTATACGATAAGTCTAAAGTTATCATGTACGTACACGATAGGCATCGTGTAAGCACGCGATAATTAGTGTTTACATACACGATAACTATTTACGTACACGATAACGCCGGGCTTATCGTGTACGTACATATACGATAAGTCCTAAGTTCCCATGTACGTACATGATAGTTATCGTGTACGTACATGATAGTTATCGTGTACGTACACGACAAGAGCGGGTTCATTTATGTTTACGTGGCAGCACTACGTTTCCGTACACTTCACAAAAATGGGCGATTTTGAAATTCCTCTCATTTTATTTTTTTTCGGCAAAACAGAGAGTATTATGCATCAACAAGTTCATGTCTCGAGCAAATCGTTCAGTTGACAAAGTTGGACTGTTGGGATGAATCAGCTTTAATGAGGTAAGTAATCCAACTTGCTCCATGTTGTGTATCCAGATTGTTTAATTTTCACTTGAATATAGCCACGTTTTTTAAAGGTGTTTTCTTTTTTTAGAAATAAATATTATTTTGTACGAGTGACGCCTGAAATTATTTTCTTTGCAAATTTTTCTGTTTGAGCGGCTCTATGAGATTAGGCCCATATCATTCCGTAGGCCTACTTCGTTTTGAAATAATTATACAACTGTCACAGATCCTAGTGAATCCATGTCAAAATAGACACACCCCAACAAAAGCGGGGGGGGGGTAGGAGTGCAAATGAAAATTAAGAAAAAAGACAGGCGAAAATTTGCCTTAATAATCATAAATAAATAAATAAATAAACAATTAAATAAAAATTATATAGAAATAAAAATGATAAATGAGTAATTGCAAACGGAACATTTCTATTCGCCCCGGTGTATCTGGTTTGATTTGCTGCATATTGCGCCACAGCACCTTGTAAACCATTACATGGTGCTATGTAAAAAGGAGTAGGTCTCATACTTTAAAACGTAGCCCCACATACCTTGCAGGAAATTAATGTTGAAGCGCCTTGAGCGTCACTGAGTGACGGATATGAGCGCTGTATAAGAAGCCATTATTCGCAAATGGTTGATGCCATAGGGCGACGTTATTCACGATAATGATTATTTTATATGAAAGGTCACAAACGTTGGTCATGTTTATGTGGTTGAATGTGTTATGGTCAAAGAACCCAGTTTACCTAGCCCATACCCCCCCCCCCCCCCCGCATGTGGTCAAATGAATGGTCCAGCTTTAAATGGGCATGTTTTGGATTGAGCGCTTTGGGCTAAAGCGTTTGTTTGGAAATGAATATAGTTGGAAATATATTAAGTAGAAAATAATGATTTACATTCATATCGCCTTGAAAATGTGTGGTTTTTGTGTAATTCCATGACAGAACACAGTCCGCTATTTTGTAAAACCAATTTTTTGACTACACAAAGTGGCGGACCGTGTTCCACACGGCACAGCTCCCTAAAAATAGATAAGGAGCAATCACAAACAGCAACAATTTGAAGGCAATATTATCAGTTTCCTCGACCAGAGAAATTAGTTTGGTTACAATGATCATACAAAAGAAAAACGACCGTTTTGTAAGAACGTGACCTACACCGTGCAGACACATACAATCAATAATGCCAATTAATAGTCCTCTGGAACTCCGTGGGCAACCCAGATTTCTACGGAGTCCCTCAGCGTCCATCGGTAGAGTATCCATGTAAACTGGTGGACTATTTCTAGGCTGTGCGTAGGCGTTATGTCCGCCCAACATTAGTTCAGTACAGGAACATGGATCCCCCGGGGGTAGAACGAATCGTACCTTCCCATCACCTGGCTCGGTGCCTATCACACACACCCTTGCTGATACCAAGTTATCTGCGTGAATGAAGTTGAAATTGTGAACATGATATGTAGGATTTTCAATTTTGCATTTTGGAACGGACGGTACCTAAAGCCGTTGGTCCCGTGTGTTTTGTAATGCGCGTATAAGAACCCAGGTACACTAATAATTGCTATTAGAGAAGGTGTTCCCCCGGTGTTTCTGGCAGTGGCTGATGATTGCGCCGCAACACCATGTAAACCATTACAAGGTGCTACATAAATGGGTCTCATGCATAGCTCTGCTTATCCTGTTGAATGAACGCCCCTAAGGGGTGTCATGAAACTCTAATTAAGAACCAGGTATTATTTATTATGATTAAAAACGGTCTCCAAAACCAAAGGTTGCGATAAATGTAGGTAAATCTTTCTAATGAGTTGGAATGGTTTAAAAGAACGAATGGTGCAAGAACAAATAACGGCCTAGGGACGCTTTTATCAAATATTTCTGGTAATGAAACCAAAGATGCCTCACAAGAGAACTTAATCATTGTAGATTGCAAGGTTGAGGAAACCTGTAAACAAGGGTATACTTGCTGTGTGAACCAGAAACACCAGGGTTAATTAACCCCTACTCTTCCGAGGTAAGTGTTCTGAGTTGTTTTACGAGCACTACCAACCCTAGTAGTAGTACACGGGACCTGGCCTACGGTCCAATCCGAAAGTGGTAAAGTATTTCGCTCAAGAACACAAGTGCCACGACCGGGACTCGAACCCACATTCTGCTGATCAGGAACACCAGAGCTTAAAATATGTAGACACTGAAATCCAAGAAGGCCACTGACTTCTCACGTGGCTATAGCAGTCCGTCATTTTGGGAATCAAATTCCATGTAAAAGATAATGGTGCATGTTTTACCGCGCAACCGTCATCTACAGTACACGCACTGCACATTAACACACGGGGATTGCCAAATTGGTGATGACGTCAGATGAATCGTATCAAAATCTGAATGATAAATTCAACCTTTCGGTACGGATACTATTTTCATCTTTGTTGCGAAAATGTGTGAGTATAGAGTAGGACACAATCTCCTTATGGCAAATGTATTCTCTTTTACCCCCCCCCCACACACCCTTACGGATGGTGGCTTGTGGGGTCTACTGTTGCTCTATTATTCCCTTTTCTGAAGAATTCCCCTGTGGGGTCCATTGTTCCGTTGTGTTTTGGACCACACAAGGGCGCTCCCGTAAGCTCACAGCCCCCCCCTCCCCCCAAAAAAAATTTAATAATAAATAAATAAATAAATAAATAAATAAATAAATAAATAAATAAATAAATAAATAAATAAATAAATAAATAAATAAATAAATAAATAAATAAATAAATAAATAAATAAATAAATAAATAAATAAATAAATAAATAAATAAATAAATAAATAAATAAATAAATAAATAAATAAATAAATAAATAAATAAATAAATAAATAAATAAATAAATAAATAACATTAAAACAAATAAAAATTAAATAAATAAATAACACACAAACAAATTAAAATAATAATAATAATAATAATAATAATAATAATGAAATAAAACATTAAAAAATATATATAAATAATAGTAATAATTTTAGGCCTAAAAATAATTATAAACTAAAAAAAAATAAATAAACAAACATTTGTTTAAATACACATTCAATAATAAATAAATAAACCAATCAATATATAAATCGATAAAATGAAAAAAAATGAATAATAAGAAATTCCAAGGCATCATATTGGCTATGACCGAGAATAACAACTTACGACAGACTATAAAATTGAAAAATTGTAATAAAATTGCATCGAGGACCGAACTGTCATGATGATGTCTCGTCTAAAATGCTACCATTCCTGTGAAAACCTCAGTTTCCTTCGAGACTCTAAATAATTATAATATTTCGGGGTGTTAATTCAACTATAAACACGAAGTGAAATTATTCAAAACCCATGACAAAACATAAAATGTTATTTTGTAGTGTTTTCTTTCTTGTCAAAATCATCGCTATTTTGGTGGTTTCATTGAAAACTAAGGGTATTATGTCAACTCTTCCAAAATGCAATGGTTCAAAAAATGGAAGTGGCGTGCCTCGTTGTCCGTTATTTTTTTAGCGCGCAAACGCAAACAAGGTCATCATTAATTAGCGCTTTTGTTGTGACTATATGGTAGTAGGTTCTGTTGCGGTTCTGAATAATTACAATTAAACAAAAAGAAACGAACAAATATTCCATCTTTGTGAGACTGAATATCAACATGAGGATCGACACAATTCAAAATGAGAAACACGAAATCTGAATACAATGAAACTCGTACGTACCAAATACAAGTAGTATCACCGCACATAAGACCACATTCCACGTGCCTCTCATTTTCACATCATTTGCTCCAACGACGCCAATGTTGAATCTAATATTTGTTGAAAATGATAAAATTAATCGTGTTCATTCTTAACTACTTCAGATCAGAAGAAGGACACAATCGAATGACGACTGAATTAAGAAAAATAACAAACCTTTCGCGTGAAGGAAATCTCAAAGTGCAGAATTAAAACTGTGATGGTATCTTCCTTTTTTTATGACACGAATTACACGACGCCTAAATTGGTTCGCCTTGGGCATCCACACATCAAAGATTGCCGTAATTTGTTTTAATAAATTCAACACAGTATCCAGAATAAGGGTTCGAGCACCTAATTTAGATATGTAATGAGTTTTACAATTGCGTTGAAATCGGCGTCCTTGCTCGACTGGTAATCTGCAAGACAATTCTTCTTTGTGTCTGGCAGATCATTTTCCGGCAGATAGTAATTGACCCTCAGTGTCAGTGGTCGGTAAGATAAAAAAATATAATACGTGTATGCAGTTAAGAAAACAACTTTTTGGCACGTAGAACAACTGAAGGAGCCACTTGCAACGTTTGTGATGAACACCTCAAGGACGGTAAGGGTGGGGGAGGGGGGGGGTCGTATACTGCAAATCGTAAATCTTCTTATTTAATGAATGTAGGAATTACGATATTGACTTTGGCTAGTTTCAATACTAGTCCCTCAGCTTTAATCTATGGTATGAAAAGAATACGCCGATGACGCACCAAAAAATAAAATTATTATTATTATTTTATTAGTTTGAATACAGCTCTCACCTTTTTTGTTTTGTAATGTTAAAGGGCCACATGGCCTTCGGATTTGGCATTTGGGGTTATAAAAAGCCTTTGTTATGGAATGAGTGTGGTTAGAAAGATATTTAAAAAGTAGAACAAAATGATTCACATAAAGATCCCTCGAAATTGAGGGGTTAATTCTTGTTTAACTTCGTGACAGTACACGGTCGGCTATTTTGTATAGACCGTATTGAATGTGACGTCACCATTCAAATATCTGGCCTACAACATGGCGTCTAGCGTGTGCGTGATGGTGTGCGTGCATGTGCCGTAGAAATCAAACCGGGAACGCTCATAGATATAGAATCGCTGCGTGCTTCATTGATGTACGCGTTTAGACGTGCATACGGTTTGCCCTACAAGATGGCGACTCTCATATATCAACAAGGGGGTTATTCCAGCCTCGCTACCATGGGCAGCGCGCCGTATCGATACCTCTCGTCACTAACCCCTGGGGTGCGTTCCACTTGCGCAAACGTTGCCAACGTTTGCGCACGTTTGCCAACAATTTCGAGTGGAACGAGTTGTGCGCTGCCAACGTTGGCGAACGTTAGCAACCGTAGGCGAACGTATCTATGAGGTGTTGGTGGGTGGTTTTAAAAATGGCGGACAGCATGTAGATAACCGAAAGGTTAGCAGACGAGGGTTTTTTTCTTGTAACGAAAACAATTTTTTTAAATTTGTTAGTGGAGTTGAAAAAACAACTTAATAAGTTGATGTCGTGATGTATAAAAGAGGTACTAAAAGCCAACGCTACAAAAAATACACTCCGGTGTCTCCATCTCCATTACAGTGCGCCGCCATTATTGAAGTGCGCAACAAATCGTTCCACTCGGTCGCAAACGATCACAAACGGTCCGCGCAAACGGTTGCGATCTGTTTGCGCAAGTGGAACGCACCCCTGGTAGGGATGTGCTGAAAAACAATGCTGATTGGCCCCCAATGGTCACTACTTTGCGTGCACGCTTGTGAAAAATTTTCGAGCGCATGTATGGCGCTTGTAGGACGCTTAGTACGCGCGTGTGAAAATGCAAGTATTTTGACGCGATTCCATTTCAAATGAATCATGTTTTTACACGGTCACCCTTACTGCATACAGTTAGACTATCACAAAATCAAAGAAGAATGACAGAGGACCAGTTGCTTTTTGACTTGATGCCTCTTTTACGGGTTACCGTACCGTTGAGCGCGCGCGTAGAACGGATCGGCCCAGGCCTAAATGAACCAATTCCAGGGGTTATGATCGAGCAAGGCATGCTGGGAAAAAATGGCGCGGCGAGATCGATCACCCCTGGGAACGAGGATGGGGTTATTCACATTGATCTCCATTAAAATGGAGATCAATGGTTATTCAATACGGTCTATAGACCTTTCTTTTGCAACGTCACAGCCCAAGTTTTTGCCAACCCAGGTTGGAAAACTATGGAAAGCCATCAAATGCAAAACAAAAACAGATAGCTATACAGTTTGTAACAACGTTACACAAAATAATATTCAAAAATAGTGTTGAATTTATTGGAAACAAACCAACCGATCTTGGGAGGTATTTTATTTAATTAGAAGCTTGCCGGAAATGTTGAATTTGGTTAAAACATCTGTTAACACGATTCAATGTTTTACTGACATTCGGCGGTCCATGCCAACCAGCGCTGTTTGTTTATCAACAATGGAAAGGTCTATAGGACCAAATTTTCGAACTGCACAAAATGGCGGACCGTATAAATGTTCCGCTGATTGTAATTCCGCCCAGAGGCAAATTTATATTTGTGTAATCACTACTCATTAATTACAACTCACTGTGTTTTAGTGCATGAACAACTCTATTAAAAGGATAAAGACTAATTCCAAATAGAAAGATTTTTACGAGATGTGAAGGTAATGTGCCCATTTAAATATCGAAGTGCTTCTCTTATGTCTGTTGATAGCCTCAGACTATATATAGCATAATACTGGGTAACAAAAAAAACCTCAAATGTTCTCTGCAAACAAAGACTGCTTCAAATACTCATACTTCCCTCAAACAGTTAAAGACTGGAACGCACTACCAACAGATATTATATCAATCACGGACAACAAGACCTTCAAAGGAGCTGTTACAATCCACGTTAGAAGCAACTAAAAACTACATCGCGCACACCCTCTCTTCTCGTTTTGCTCTATAAAGAGTGTTGAGAATATTGATCCTGATCCTGATCCTGAAATGTCAACAAGATTTTGCTCTAAAAACTCCGTGGTCAGAATTTACCCGGACCCGGACCCTAGGGGTGCTGACCCATTACTGGGTCAGGTTTTCTTCCGAAAAATTGTTTTAAAAAATTGGATTTTAGCTCGGATTCTGCGTCAGTGTGACCCGTTTCAGGGTCAATTTGACGCAGTTTTTAGATTGATAGAATTTCTTTGTATTTCTTTTTATATATTTTTTATCTCCAGCTTTGCTGTGTACAATACTCGTCTTGTCACAAGTGAATCTGACAAAGAATTTAGTTTTACTATTGTGCTTTGGTAAGGTAGGCCCTATGGTACGAGCTTTAGAGGAAACTGAATTCAACAACAATTGTAGATGATTGATTGCTCTTTTTAATATAAAATGTCCCAAATACTTTAAAACAGTTTAACGATCCTATGAGAACAATGATATATTATTAGGCCTATTGTGGCCGGCAGTTTATTGTTCAAACAGTTTTTCGGCATTTTAATATACATTATTAAAGAACAACCAATATTACTTTTTTTAAAAATATATATATTAACAACCTCTTTAAAGTCTGCTCTTTGTACTTCTTGATATCCCTCTAGAGCTCAAAATTCAATTGTCAGACTACCCGGGTAAACACAATGGCCTTGAAATCCGATTAAGCAACGCTTCGGTGAGGTTGCCAATTCTAAGGCGGTGTTGTTCGATGTCATCAGTTCGACGACGGAGTGACATGTTGGCATTAAAGAAGCATTTATGAAATCATTTTGAAAGTTATTATACCTGTGTACAAATTCAATATCTGCAGTCCTATATTAAGTAACATGACTCGCTTATCAACGTGAATGACTCCATGTAGACACCAACCTTGTCCACCGTGGACACGATCTTACCTCGTTCGGACAAACGGGCGGGGAACGATTATTTTGGAAACGACGCTGCGAAGCGTTCCCCCAGACGTCCTATATTTTATATTTATTAATATAGGATTCCTATATTATTATTCATGGCAATGTATAGTCCGGCATGTCGACGTGGTGCGTGTTCCGCCAATTAAATGACAAGGATCTACAGCGGTATATAAAGTAAAATGTTACTTAAATCTGAACACAAGATTCATCATTTCGTCATCATTTGCTTGATGGATGACGTATCTGAAAAATAGGTATTATATTTACGTCAGTATTTTGTCTTACTAAAATGCTATGCGGATATACCTGACCAAAACATTGTAAGCTGTTTGTATCAGCTTAATATAGAGTAAAAATAACCTCCTACGTATACGAAGCATTCAAAAGAGGTCCTTGGTTTGATTGATTTTTTCTTCGTCTGACTTTTCTTTCTTAAAATGATGCCGAAGCCGAACTGTAATAAAATGGCTACAGAATTAGCTAGCAATACTAAACCTGATTAAGTATTGACTAGTTTGAGGGCTGGAACTAATATTAAAAAAGCACTCTCTTTCTCTCTACATGACTTACCAGCAATAAAGGCTGCGTGCAATGTTGGTAAGATTGAAAGTATACAAGTTTATACAGATTTACACGTTGACTATATACTATGGTATGAAGATGGTCAAGGTTAAAAAGTTCCATGGAATGTTTTTGTCTCTAGTACTAGTTTTTGAGATATAGATAAAACAACATTATATTCAGGTCAAATGAACCATGGGCCCTATGATTAAAAATGCTCGAAAAAACATGAACTTTTTTGTGTGTTAATGAGTCAACAATGCACAACATGTATACATTCTACATTGTATGGTTGCATTGCTTTGTTCTCTACATTTGAGGACAATCATATTCTACAGAACTGTTTTTAAAATCATAGTTAAAAAAAAACACTGTGTGGACGTGTGTAAGTTCACAAAGTGTTTTGAAGTCCCTAGTGACTGTGTGGACCTCTTGTTCTCAGGTCCACACTGCAAAAACGCACACATGCCCAGTAATGTGTATTTACACACACATCATTGTTATTACACGCAACACTCTAATTACTCTCGGGTCAGAATTAACCTGGATTCCGGGTCCCGTTGGGCCTGATCCAATTTCTGGGCCAGTATAACCCGGAGTATGTGTCAAAATAGTCCAGGTGAGTCAAACTGAGAGTTAAAATCCCATAAAAAAAACAGTTTCCTCTGAGAGGGTCTGACCCACAAACAGTGATTTATAAAGGCGTTGTTCACACGAGCCTCGAAGTGTGACGTCAGATGGTCGGGCTAGCCGAACTTTACACGTTGCGTTGAATCTTCATTTCACTTCCTATGAGCGAGACCCTCCATGATTTCCAAACTAATCCCCGCCCCTTCTTCAAATCATTTGGGTTGTCGCTGAGCTCCCCGTTAAGGTTACTGCGTACTTCGGAACAGTGTTTGAACCACCAACCTCCTTTGAGTAATTCGGCACAGTTGTCGATGTCGTGGTCGTTGTCACGGTCGTAGGTTGAGAACGATGTTTCTTCAAGCGAATCACCTTAAACACAATTTTAGGCAAAAGTTAAAGGTGGGGTCGTCGTCTGGTTTTTTGTCAAAATTGTTGATTTGTTTGCAAAATTATCAAGAATGATACATTAAAAGTCAAACGTGAAAGTTTAGGCTGATTTACAGTGTCTAATTGCCGGCGGAAACGGCAAAAAAGGGACGGTGTTTTTCACATGAACGTATAACGGGTACCAACCGCGTCTCTGGCACATCATTCGCGAACGGACACCAACCCTCAGGAATCTGAATAACGATTCACTCATGAATCAATTCTCAGACCCAATAGTTTTTTTAAATAGTTTTCTTATCAACGGGGCATTTCAGATGAAATAGTTTCACAGAATGCTTTCTACCATCTTTTTAATAAGAAAGTTTTCGGATAGAAATCACCCAATTCGTTGTCAACGTCATTACCAAAGAACGACCCCACCCTTACGACATATACCTGCGGTTCTCTCCAGAACCAACACTCCTGTCAAACGAGACTTAAACACGGTTGTAACCGCAGGTTTATAGGTCTTCCCGTCCAATTTAAAAAAGAAAAGTCATTCAATAACACCCGGCTTATTTAATTTCGTTTTGAGTATGAATGCTCTGCTGCATCAGCAATCAATAGTCAAACGTGGAGTAATTCAACAGTTTATTAGCAATCACTGGTCAATAGATCATTCAAATTCATTAGGTCGCAAAGATCATTAAATTTCGAAAAAGGCCAGCAGCAAGAGGTTAGTTAATCATTCAATTTCATCAATTATAATAGGTAGCAAAATTCAACTGAAGAACTGTGAAAATGTAGTCTTGAAACGCCTTTAAATGAAATAAAATGACGAACGAAACTGAAAGAGAGGAACGAAATAATGTGTGCACGAAAACGAAATTGAGTGCAACAGTGGCTTAAAAATATATTTAAAAAAAGAACTCATAGGCATTATCAGAATGGTCTTCCTCTTCAATTAATAAACTTACACCGTTTTCCTTTTTACATACTTTTTAAAAGACTGAAATACAGTTTCAACAACATCTGTACCTGCATCTTCTTTTTCAGCAGTGAGATCTTCATGCCGGTCGACTTTTAAGTCGTAATTCTCGCCCTTCACTTTGAACTGTCCGTATTGCAAACGCCTAACGTCTCCGTCGAACGCCCTCAGCGTCAAAATCAACTTCCAAGTCGACTCTTTGCCTGCAACGTCCGTGAATCTTCGGAGATTCTCATTTCCCCACCAGAATTCCCCTTCTAGATTCCCGAATCCATCTCGGTACTCTGCCCAGCTGCGATTAAAGTTGACTGAGCCGTCAGTTCGTCTCTGAATCACCTTCAGATGTAGAAAGTAAACCAACTGTTAATTTCGAATTTCTTGTCTTTGCCGCAAAAATATGTTTCGAATCTTAGTTTAATTGCTTGACAGTTACGATGCGTTTCACTTAGCCTATTATTAAAGAGCACCCGACTCAAGCTGTGTTTTGGGGTTTTTTTTCCTTCCGATCAACAGAGTGTGGGTTCGAATCCTGGTCCCGAAAATATTGAATCTCCAAAGATCGCCTTCGGGAGACTTTCGGAGCTATTCAATTTCCGTGGTGTCCGTTTGTGAATGCTGCGGCCAGAGATGCAGTTGGTCCCCACTGTGACCTCGCTAAACCGAATGGATTCTACCTTCTTACTGAAAACCCAGTGGCAGTTTTTGTTTCCCCTCTTTTCTTTTTTCCTCGTTTTCTCAGCAAGTAACTAGGCAACACTGTATTCAGATAAACATTCACAGGTGACTTTTATTGTATCTCTGTTGATAATTATTGGCCAACAAATCTGCATGACGTATTCAAAAACCAATCTACAACCGTACGTTTAAAACTCGTAAAGGTCTAGACGTGCTTAATTGTTTTCCGGAACTGTCCCAAACCTATACTTACTATGTAACCTTCTCCGGTTGAATCCATGTCACAGTACAACTTTAGAGACTTCCCTTCCTGTAGAATGGTGTAGACCCCGCTGGTTGTAAATCCCGCATCTAGAATCTCCTGGCAGTCGTTATACTCCAGTGGGGATTCAACTCTAGTCTGCAGGGCTGTAGGGGTTACACCTGATTATAAACAAACCGCCATAAATTATTGTTCATACACATTAACTTTATTAAACGATGTTTTTGTCACCAGTTGATGCTCAGTCAACTCAAAGACAAAGGAAAGAAGTCGTTTTTTATTTGGGAAAATTTGATTTTAGTATCAACCTGGAAACTTTTACTGATTGTTGAGTTTATACCCGCGGTACCAAGTATGTTAAATATTGTTGAGGTCGAGGAAAGTGTTCGGTCGAAATCCCTCGCCCCGAAAAAAAAAAAAAATTAATAACAGAAAAAAGAAGAAGCTTATTTCCATTGCAGCTATCGAATTAAGCCCGATAGGAATAGTATAGGAAATCCCTGACGAAACCCAAACGGTAAGATTTTTGTCACACAGGCTGGTTGTATTATGTTTTGAATGAAAAGGCTGATGATGAAAAAAAACTTCAAACGAAAAAGTTGTCATATTCCAATAAGCAGCGGTTATTCAGAAGTTTTTCGATCAAGTTTAGTATTAGAATTATTATTATTATTTCATCTTATCTCAGCATGCAAAAGAAAGATCACATTTTCCTTTGTGCCGGTAACTCCTCGAGTCGGGCTACGTCATTTGAAGCGATGGTCGGCTGACCATCCCTTCAAAATGAGACAAAATTACATTTTTCTTTAAAAATGAAACAACACCTGGTGAAACGAGGAATACTTGAGACTTATGTACATTCGGCCTTGTAAGATATTTTGTAGTAACTTGAAAGTAGGCCGGGCCTACATTTTTCATATTGTCTGTAAATGATATAATTTATCTTTAAAAGATGATGCAGGGTTTGGGGGTTTGTGTTACTGTAAAACAAATTATGTGAAGAAACGGACTTTA